>VIGQ01000660.1:5000-15000 GCA_009663005.1 Actinidia chinensis | reverse complement strand
AACCCAAGATCCTTAAACTTCTGTTCTTTGCGCACGTAGCTCTCTCTCCTCTCTCTCTTCTCTTCTCTCTCTCTCTCTCTCTCTTCATCATTTTGTGCTCGGTAAATCGTCTCTCTCTCGCTCTTGCTTCTGGGGATGGCGGAGCTTTGATGCGACCACTTCGCCGCATTGTTATCGGATCGATTGATGGGTTCGTCTTCTCTCTCCCCCTCTCTGTCCACCGTGATCTATTCCCACCATGTTCTATATCATAATCAATTTTTATCTATCGTGACGGGGTCCCTTGAATCTTCAATGGTATGTGATTCTAACTTAAATTGACTTTTATTGAATTCTGGATCTCTAATAAATCTTCAATCGATAATTATTGGGGTTTTTGATGCGCAGAGTAAGAAGTGAAGATTCCAGACGTTTACGCATTGGGGGTTGAATAGATGAACCTTGAAATCATCAATTGGTGAATGTTCTTACCCATTCAAATTTCAATTGGGTTCATGAAAAGGTTGAGAGAACCCCAACAAATTCCGTCATTGAAGAAGCAAACTGGATGCTGCCACAACCACAAGCCTTGACCAACCTTCTTTAACTGGGTTCGGTATGTGTCCATGAAGTGTTCTTGTGCCCTTTTTCTTGTGATATATCTTGTGGGTAATCTGTAATATGATTGGGGGGGTAAGAAGGTTAGAAGGTTAGAAAGATTAGAATGGTTGGTAGAATTTTCTATTTGTCTTCTCTTTCAGTCACCTTAGACTTCAACGTTTTCACAATGTCATCTGCAACAAAACCCATAAAACTAAGTAATTGATTTTATTGTGGTAATATTCTACGTAATGTTGTTCTTAACTGAGAATGAAAACATGGAAAAAAGCTATGAGCTTTAAAAAAGAAAATATTTTTTACAAATTTTTACAGTGGCAAGATTATCTTGGAAAATCCATTTGGATTGTGGGATTATCTGAAAAAAATCCATTATCCACTAGTCTAGGAGTCTCATTTCGAAAACCAGTTCCACAAGAAAACTGCCTTTTCTTGACCATTCAATGTACCATATCACCTGCCATGGAGTGGGAAATCTTTGATGAACAACAAAGAAAAATAGAGGTAGAGAACATTAAAACGTGTAAAAAGTAAAAAGTACTCGTGAAAAGGTTGTCTAAATTTGGAACTATGGATATTTTCCTTCCTTGAATCAAATGGAAAGTAAGAGAGCCATTATCTTACATTGCCAAAATATCGTTGTACTTGTGCCCTTAGATGCACGTACAAGTGGGTGTAGGTTTTTTTTTTTAGGTTTATCTAAAAAGTTTGTACTTCTATTTGGATACTTTTTGGGGTGGTTTGATTTTCGAGGTTAGTTTTTCGTAAATTTATGATTGTTTTTATCATTTGATTAATTAAAATTGTTTATACTTTTTTGTTCCTTTTGATGAGAGAAGTTGAAAAATAATATTTTTTTATGAATTAAAAAAAAAAGTGTAGAAAAGAAAAAATTAAAAAAAAAAATCAAATTTATACCCCACAAAAATAATTTAAAAGTAATTATTCATTTTAATAGAGTACTTGCCTAATTGTTATAGATATTCTCAACAAAGAAAGAAGGTGTCTTATTTTTTAAATTTTTGTTAACTGTTAAGTAGTAGTAGACTAAGGCCCAATTTGGATATTAATATTATTTTTATAGTTACTTTAGTCTTTTTAATTTTTATTTACGAAGAAATATAAATGTTTTTAAAACAATGTATAAATTTTAAAAAAAACAAATGAATTAAAAAATTATCTTATATTTTAAGTAAAGTACTTTTTTTATCTTTAGTTGCATGATTTTTTAAAATTATGGTTAAGTTTAACATATTTAAATTACTCTCTGAAAGGAATGGGGTAACGTAAATACAAAATTTTGATTAATAAAGTTAAAAAAGTTCAATAAAAAATTAAAAAAAAAAAAGCTAACATTCCTAAATTCAGATAAATATTTCTAATGAATACTCGTAACGGCTTTTGACAGAGCTTGACCTTAGTGGTCTAGGAGCTAGGATAGTTCTAAACGGCGTGCGAGTTCAAATCCCACAGCTGTCAAATGGTTTAGTAGTTTTTTTAAAATTCGATAATCCACAGCTGTCAATTTTTTTTCGCAACCGCCTCAGCCTGCAAAATAACAACTTCAATTTTTAAAAAACCCAAGATCCTTAAAGTCTTGTCTTTGCGCAGCGTAGCTCTTCTAACCCTCTCTCTCTCTCTCTCTCTCTTCATCATTTTTGTGCCGTAAATCGTTCTCTCTCTCCTTCTCGCTTCTGGGGATGGCGAGCTTTGATGCGACCAGCTTCGCCGACATTGTATCGGATCGATTGATGGGTTCGTTCTCTCCTGTCCACCGTCGATCTATTCCCACCATGTTCTATATCAGGAATCCAAAAATTTGGATCTACGGTGAAGGGAGCCCTTGAATCTTCAATTGGGTTATGTGATTCTAACTTAATTGAACTTTATTGAATTCTGATCTCAATAAATCTTCAATCGATAATTATTGGGGTTTTGATGGCAGAGACCAGAAGTGAAAGATTCCAGACTTGACGCATGGGGGTTGAAGTAGAGGAACTCTGAATCATTCAATTGGGTGAATGATTCTTACCCATTCAAGTTCAATTGGGTCAGTAAAGGTTGAGAGACCCCAACAAATTCGTCAAGTGAAGAAGCAATGGATTGCTTGCCACAACCACAAGCCTTGGACCAAACCTCTTAACTGGGGGAACAGAAGGTATTTCTCTACTTTCCCCCCTTTTTGCTCCTATTTATTGCGCTTTTCTTGACATTTTTCCCTGTGCTATGTTCTTAGCCGAAAGTGAAAGAGGGTCTTCCTTTGTTTCCAGCCCACCACAAATTCATTAATTTGTTGATTTTTGGGGTATCTTTAAGCCTTTTATAATTTGATATCGTTTTTGTTGTGGGGATCATGAATTTTTCTTGTGCCCTTTTTCTTGAGAAGTTTTATCTGTGGGTAATCTGTATATGGTTTGGTGGTTTAGAATTCTCTCTTTTCTCTTTCTCTTTTCACAGTCACCTTAGACTTCAACGTTTTACATCAATGTCATCCCGCCAACAAACCCATAAGCTGAGAAAATCTGATTGATTGTGGTAAATATTCTACGTTGATGTTGTTCTTAACTGAGATGAAAAATGGAAAAAGTCTTGAGTATTTATCGGGTACGAAAAGAACCCTGGGGATTCTTATTTCCAGTGGGTATGAAAAGAAGCTTGGAATACTCAGTTGGGTTCATGGAAAAATGAGATACGAGGACAGCAAACTCAAAAAACCTGCAGAATCACCCTCGGAACAATGATTCCCGAGAGAGAGGGGAGGTGTCAATCTTTGTGCTCTGTTCTGGAGTTATCGATGGTGGTTATATATCGATATTGGCAAAGGTTCAATTGTTCCATGTGGGTTCCTTAACCTTGTTTTCTTAAAGAAAGTCAAAGCTCTTTTCAAACTCATCCTTGCTATGTCAATTTACTTGGTATGATACCTTTGGACATAAGCATCCATAGGCACAGAAAGAGGATTAGCATTTGATGGTGTAATGAAAAGACAGCTTAATGACATTAGATATCATATCTCATCTCATAAATGGAGCTAACTTTATTAGCTACCTGTCTTGAAACCTTTTTCTGGTTAGAAAATTGAAGAAACTCTCATAGGGTTAGTTAGAATACTTGCATCTTAAGCTATGGTAGCGGGTCATGTTTGGAGATAAACTGTGTTCAGCGGCTGGCATTGACAAGTGATGGTAAGTGAAATACCTGTGCTTTGGGCAGCTAGCAGAGTGGTGACAAGAAACTATACAAGAGAAGAACCATTTTGGAAGTTGAGTAGGGGCATGTCTGATCGTATTATCACACATTGTTTTGTTGATGTAACATCTCATTGTTATGAGTTCTGTTAATATAGTGAGGCTGAATTTTACCTTTTTTGGCTAGGTCCTGAGGCATTATAGCTGTCTACATGCTTAGGTTTGAGATTCAAGTTTAACATGTATTGCTCCGTAGCTGTTTAAATTATTGAGTGATCTTCAAATCGTGAACGTCACTTGCATCTAATGTCTAGTGAGAGATGATGTATTCAAATAATCTATGTGTGGCCAGGTATATGGAGGGAGGGGAAAAACAGTCGGAAGTAGGCAATTAACTATATATTTGCTGTTCACATATTCATTTTTTTGGTTGATTTTGTAAGTGCTTTTACCCATTCATCTTTAGTAATGGAAATCTTCATTTTCAGGGAGAAAATGGTTGCTGCCCTTTCTATTCGCTGGGGCAAAGCCAAACTGGGCACAGACTGGAATTCAGAAATACTGGCATGGATGCATGGACGCTGAATGATTATAACTACGGTTATGCAACGTCAAGCTGCCAAATTTCAAGTAAGTCCTCTCCCGACTTCTTGTGTTGTAGACTAAATCCTTTTGTCTAGAAACCGTAGAGTGAAACAAATTCCAAAAAAAGCAAACAAGGCCTCAATAAACCAAACCAAACAATCTGCTAAACACAAGAAGTGCTAATAGGGCAAATTTCAGACCGAAACAGGAGGAGTTGAACATCACAAAATTAACAAATCCCAACTCCAAATTTCAAAACCAAATGGAAGACAAAGACACAAATTCCATTCCAAACTACATAGCCTTCCACCCTAAACAAGAGAGAGTCAACATTCACAAAATTGTCAAATCTAACACCAAATCAAAACAAATGGAAGACCAAGACTAAATCTCCTAAGTCATTACAAGCACAATCTCACTTCCGAACTAAATATGCTTTCCCCCCACAATAATTCCAACAGTGTCAACATCAAAAGTCAGCCATAACAGAAGAGGCTGGATGGACCAAATATCAGAATCAGCTACAACACACCAACTGCTGCAGCTGTAAACACAGTCACAAACATGCATCAGCAATACAAGTAAGGCCCAAAAACAGAAAGAAAACGTGTATTCATACCAAAAATCATTCGCATCCGAAACAAAAACTGATAAAGCAAAGAGTGCTTAACTGACTATTATCCAAGAATCTTCATGGATTCCATCTTCAATAATCTGCATGGAATGCCTTTGAATTCTGGTACTATCTGAGCACACCATCCTAATTTATCACTACCCTTCAGGCTTTGCTTGGTCAACCCAACTACACATATCATATAATCAATGATAGAATACTCCTAAAATTGTAGCATACAAGAAAAAAACCAAAAGCACATTGCATCTATAAGATCATTAAAGAACTGAAATTAGGCATCTCCTCCATGCAACTAACTCATTCCTGTTCTCCAAATAGACCGTCTCACTTCAAGGAATCTAGCTTCTCCAACATTCTATAAATATTCTTAAACCCCAAATCGTTAACTTTTCAAATTTGAGGGACAAATCCATCAGAATTCACTTTTCATACATTCAGCCCCCTAGTTTCCAAGCATAATTGACAAGTGCAAGTTGTTTCTACCTCTGATCTGCAAGAAAGGACCAAAGAGATTCCTCAATATTAAAATAATGTTTCTATACACAGCAGAAAGACCCATTGTTGCAATTCTATTTTGAAAACTCCTAGCCGGTGATTGGAATGAAAATCTCAATTATAAAAGGGCAACGTTCCTCCAAATCAAGTTAAGATAAGATAGATGGTTGAGTGTAGTATCTTCAGAGATAAACATGAGAAAACTCTCCCTGATTCCATTCAGGCAGAAACATCGTTGAACTCTTCTTGAAACCTGTTTCGACCCAAAGATAAGATTCTCGACCGTATAGTAAATATAATAATTCTTCTAAATGTCTGATTCCACAGATACAACGCCCTACCCACATCTCCAATCTTCCTGAAAATTATTTTTACCACACCACAAAATCTTTCCCTAAACCGTTGAGACTCAATCCCCTGACCCAATTTAATTGACAGCCGCGAAGATAATAGGAACCTGAACTCGGAGTTCTTCAGAAATTGATTAAAATATATACAAAATCTTTCCTACCTTACCTGAAAGGGCATAGATGGCCAGCCGCTTTCTAGGGAAATTCTATCGGCAAGTTGATGCCCTTGAACTATAAAACCTGCTTTTCAACCCCACCACTCATCATCATTTGCCCAAAGGGACTTGAATTATTCATTGCAGCCAACTTCTAATACATAGGTATTTTCCTAACTTTCTTGGTTTGTGATTGAACTCCATCTCAACAAGTGCATCTTCTTCTTTCTCAGTATCACCCCATAGAAACTGTCTCTGAATTATCTTCAGTGATTGCCACAGAACTAGAATTGTAAAACACATATGAATTTATAAGTATCTCTTCTTCCATAAAAGCCAGTTTCTCTTGGCATCTATCACAAATGGTTGCTAGGTTTTAACCTCTTTGGATTAGCTCCTAAATAATTGTAAAGCCCAAATACTGTAGGGGCCATATTTTAAATAAATTATTTTCTTTTATGTGGCTAAGTATAATAGAATTTCTTTGAAAAAGTTCATTATGACAATCAAAGTATAATTGTTTGCAGTTAATTGTTATTTTTCAAAATTTTGCTAATCAGTCAAATAAATATTTTATTACTAAGTTTTTGTTTTGTTTTTTTTACAAGTATTATTTTAACATGTATAAGCAGATGATGACGATGCAAAAATAGAGGTTTCTTTTCATACATTTTCTCTGACTTAAAAGTAGTTTTTTTAAATATATCTAGATAAAAAAATTATTCTTTAAAGATTGTGCACAATTTCGTACACAAATCACTTACAAGGGAGGTCTAACGGTTTTGTTTGGGCCCCATTGTGGGACCTACAAATTGTTAGTGTCTTGTACGGCTTTGTGCGCAATATATTGCATGTACCAAAGTTTCTTTGTAAACACAAACTAGTTTTTTTATGATTGTCAAATATTTTTGATATATTAAAATTGTTTCGCTTCTAATAATACAAATTTTATGCATTTTTTTCGAGGAATAATTAATAAAAATAGATATATTTATTAAAAAAAAAAATTATTTGCCTGATTTTTTAATTGGAATGCTTGATAAATATGGGAAGAGCTTCCTGCAAATATTTTCACACACCCCAACTTCCAAAAAAAAGAGTAAGACCCATGATCCCACTTAAATTGAAGCCCTAACAGGCATGAACTCAGAATTTGTCACAGCAATGATAAAATATCATACCAAATATTGATACCTTACCTGCAGTGGCTTAGATACAGCCTGCTTTTCAAACCCCATGCCTCCACCGTCATTTGCCCACACAAAGCTGGATTATCGCAGCAACTTCTGATTCCTAGTCCTAATTTTCTTGTTTTGTGATTGAACTCATCTCAAGAAGTGCATTATTCTTTCTTTCTCACTATCACGTTTAGCAGAGTTGACTTGATGAGCGTTAATCTACCCCCTATTGATAATATCTCCTTCTTTCATTAAACCAGTTTCTTCTTGGAATCTACAACAATTGGTTGCCATGTTTTCAACCTCTTGGATTAGCTCATATGGTACGCCAAATACTTAATGGGGCCGATTCGAAGTTTTACAGGACACGTAGCAACCAATATTCTATTCACCAGATATCCTTCAACTCTCACCCCCTTGCTGTCTGCTTTTTGTCCAATTAATTTTAGTTTCAGATAAAACTTGGAAAGACTTGAGAATTGTTCTGAAAGTTCAGGATTTCCTCCACATCATTGTTAGAAAAATTATAGTGTCATCAACAAATAGTAGATGCGCGATAATCACCCCATTGTCTCCAGACTTGATTACCCGTTATAAGATAGAGTGCCTAGCTCTCTGGCAACAGAACATTCAGATCCTCAGCCACCACATATTAAAGAGGAAAGGTATTGTGGATTCATCTTTGTCTAACCATGTCTGAGTCTTTGATCTCTTAGTAAGCCAATCTAACTGGGAACTGGACATAGAACAGTAGAAATACACTCCTTAATACACTTAAATACCAAATGTCAACCAATACACCCTTTTCCTCACACATGTGAAATCACGAGTTTCCATTTACACAATCATAGGCCTTTTTAACATCTACTTTAACACAAAGGCCTGTGTTCGTCACTCCACCAATCAATTATCCAGTTGCTATAAGGAACCTATATCCTATATCTTAATTGCCTTACCACCAATAAAAGCTGACGGGGGTTTATTGAACAAAGAAGGCAAACGTTTTTAAATTCGCAGGGCAAAACTTTTGAAAGTATCTTATACATAACCCCACCATGCTATCTAGGCCTGAAACTTGAAAATGGAGAGGCCCATCAATTTTAGGAATAAGAGCAATTGAAGGTTAGAATTTAAGGGCCCTTACAATTTCCCATTATTGTGATAAACTCCTTGAAAAGAAGCATAAACATCCTCCTGAATATTCTGCCCAAGCTTTATCAATAAAGGAAAAAAAACTGAAACCATCAGGCCCAAAGGGCCTTAATTTAAAAACTAAAAAACAATCTTCATAGCTGCACTCACTTCTTCTTCATGATGCATCTCTGAAGAACTCGATCTCACGATGATACATGTTACATACCTTATCACCCTCTAAGCTCTTGATCTTGATTCTTGGATTAAATCCCGTTGTGGATGTGATTCGGGAGCTTTTCAACTTTTCAATTGACACATCCAAAGTCCGATAATTCAACTCTTTCATGCACTCTTCTTACATCTTGAAGTTTTTCGAAATTTTTAAAGCCCTCCTACCCTTGCTCTTCGTACTTCCCAAGCCTCTTTAATATCACTATAAGCATCTGGTATTGACACCGGACGAGCCATGCATCCTGAAATCTAAAAGGCTTCGGACCCCATCGGTCGTGATCTGAAACAGGTCTCAGCAACAACCCCATTGTTTAAACATTGTATTTATCAAGCCATTCCTCCAAACAGCAAAAACCTATCTAATCACTATGCCTTTTGTGTTCTTGAAAATTAGTTGCATATGAACATCTCCCAATTAAATGCGGAATGTACCTCAACTCCACACTTAATAAACTTATTACAAGTCCTTGCAAACCCTTAAGGCAACAGTTTCTTTTTCCTCAATAGACCTTATTTCATTAAATATCCCCACACCCCCCCCCGAACATACTACCCACTTGAAAATTATTTTTAAAGGCAAAGTTTCCTCCCACATAGCCCTTCCTTCCAATACTTCATTAAATCTCCATCCCCAACGTACATACCCCTTTTGAAATTATTTTTTATGGCAAAAACAGTTCCTCCCACATAGCTCTTCCTTTCCAATACTTCATTAGGGCAGAATATTTACAATACACAAAATTACGACCTCAAATACAAACACGTATCTCCAAAATAGAATGCTTTGATACCTCCATTTGGTCACCTTGTAATGGTTTTTGCATGGGGACTGAAGATAGGTGTCCCAGAAAGGTCTTCAGCATTCGAGATAGCAATATTCAAAATATCAACTCTCTGTATAAAGCTTGCATTATTTGCTTCCAAATCTCTTCCTCTTCCATCTCTGTTTCTTGGATTACGACTACTTTTAGGCTTGTTTTCACCATTACAAGCATAGAATGACCGTCTCTTGATCTGGCTCCCCTGTGACTTTAGGCTTTTTTCACCATTACCAGCTTACGAATGACTCTTCTCTTGAGCTGACCCCCTATCATCGTATATTCCCTGATAGAATCTTCATATACTACTAGTTATCCCCAAATAACTCCTGACCACAAACACAACTCCCTTAGTCTGGGACGGGAGCTCCATCACATTTCTTTTGAAAGACTTGTTGATCCTGTATTCAAGGTCAAGAAGTTTTTGAAAGCTTCCCCTCCTCATTACCTTTAAATCATGGCCTAGCAATGACCAATCTCCATTTGTAACTCGTATTTTACTGCATGGCGATTTTCGATATGCCGCAGGTTGAAACGGAAACCCCTTGGGAGATAACATTGGGTTGTTTACTACATATGAGTTCCTGCTTTTTTCCATCTTCACTTTATTCTTATAGTTCACTTTTTTACTGCGA
>VIGQ01000654.1:0-10000 GCA_009663005.1 Actinidia chinensis | reverse complement strand
AAAATGCGGGGGGACCAAGTTAAAGAAGATTCTTTACATCATACCATTGTGGAAGTATTGGGCTGGAACGTTGATGGCCGATAGGTGAATAAACTCATGACTTAGTAACTTAATTAATTCTTGAAGGATAAGCATAATGTATATCATATAGAAGAAATTAGTCTTTACATTTATTTATCATGTACCTATATAGAAAAAGATTTCCGGAGTTATTTGGACTTGTGTCTGTAAAGGGATTTGAGCAAAGAACTGAGATTTTGGGACAATGTTGAGTTAATTATTTCTCGCTCCATTACCGACTAATCGCTAAATTGCCTTATTAGATCTAATTATAGTTGGTAGAGTCATTCCTTTTCCTATCCTAAGTGTATTGGACTGCATAATTGTACCCAAACGCCGTTGTTAAGCCGACTAAGTTGGCCCTAGTTTAGTTTAATGATATCTGTTTTATCGTATTTCGTACTTATAGTCGTGTCTGAGTTCAATTGCAGGTTACTATGAGAAAAAGTTTAAATTTTGCCAAAAAAATACACTGAGCGTGTCGAATACTCCAGTATAAGAGGAAGAGAGATTCGTCTTCGAACTGCTGGATGGAAGAAAGATCCAAAACTAAATTATATACTGAGCGTCTCCGAACGCTGAACATCAAAAGGGGATGGAGTTCGAACGCAAGAGAAAAAAGAGACAGTCAGAGTTCGAACCCTCTTCCTACATTTCTGACCATTCTATGTCTTATACTTTTATCTTTTTCTTTACTTTCTCGGTATGGGGGTCCTCCAACTCCCTTCTCTCCACCGGGAGTTCAAATGGCCCAGCAGAAAAAGATTAAAAAAATGTACTGAGCGCGAAGTTTGGTCCAAAGGTAAAATTGGGCGTTCGAACGCCAATAGTAAACTGAGCAGGAATCCTAATCCAACTGTATTCGTTAATTTTGCCATAATTTATTTACTCCGATATCCGATTGAGCTGATTTTTGACGCGTTTAGAAAGAAAATTTAAAGGGCTACCATTTTGTCTCAATAGGCATTGCTGATTCAATCTATCAGTTGTCAAAATAGAGATCAACGTACAGACAAAAAAGGAAAAATTGGGCAGTTTCCTAATCGCTACTAGGATTCTAATTTGTGTTGCCTTAAATATTTCTTATGTTCTTATGAACGAAATATGCTTTAGGTTTTATTGATTTCTTTCAGCCTTTAGTTTTAGATTTCATATTTGTTTCTTAGGTTTTCTTTTCTTTTTTTCAACCTTTTAATTATTTATCATTCAAAGTCCAATTTTTTATACCGTAATGTCCTTCGATTTTTATTTACATGCCTTTTTTTTAGCCTGCTTGGCTAGTTTTTCTAACTTGGAATTGATTTTGAAGATTGATTTGGGATCAAAGATAAACAATGGGGTATTTTAATATCACCGATTTATTTTTCTTGATTTCTCTTCTTAGATTTTAGACACTTTCAAAACTGGGACGTCTATTGTTCGATAAATATTCTTGTTATTCGCATCGATGATGCACTATCATGATTAAAAACAACCAGATTTAAATACTTTCAAAAACTTGTGAGTCCTATTATGTTTCGATAACATATTTGTGATGTGAATCGATGATGCACAGCATTGGTTATAACAATTAGTTTTTTTTAAGTACGTTTATACATGAGTTGCTGGCTCATATCGCCTGCCTTGTAACGTTTATATCTTTATTTGTGTTCATTATATTTGTTGTTCACTAATTGAATATTTAAATCATAATTCCTTTTTAAAACCAAATCTTCTGAATCCGACACTACGATTATCGAAGGATTTGAGTATAAAGAATCCTCCATTGGAATTTCGAGAACTAATTGTTGAATCAATTATTCCGAGTCGTTTTTTAATTAAGTTTAAATTAATTTTTATTACTTTCCTTACTTTAGATTTAGTTTAAGTCAATCAAATCCACAAAAAAAATATTTTTATTTTTATTTTTTTTTTAGATTCAATTCACCTAATTTGCTAGTTGATCAAGTTCGGATAGTGGTCGAGTTGAGTGCTACAACTTATATTTAGTTAGGTCCCTTGGGAGAGAAACGATACCGATTATCGTTTTTATTATTATTTTGCGACTGTACACTGCGGTAAAGAATTTCACTTCTGAGAGCGAATCACTACTCTATGAATAAATAACAGAACTCTCTCCAGAATAGTGGGAGCCATTAGTTCAAGTGACAAAGTTTTTTTGTCGTACCATGACACTGTGATTTCAATCTTAGAGCTACCTTGTGCATATTATATCAAAAGTTAGGTCTGTATATAATATTTTTCCTCCCAGACACCCATCTCTAGAATAGTTTTATCACAACTTTGTCTAAATGAAGGAAAGATGGTTCTTGGTTGCTACCATGCTGCTTTTGAAAGAATCTTATGCAACAATCAGCAAAGGAAAAAAAGTTTATAAGATGTATGTAAATCAGTACGGGTGTGGGGTGCGGATACATTTTCAAGTATCAGAGTCATATAATTTCCATTTCAAGGATACGTGAACACGACTTATTATATATATATTTGTTAATATATATTTTTTTATTTCCATGGTACAAGATATCATTACGCATTTCATGCATAATTTGATATTTTTATATATCAAATTATATTAAATATGCTTCGTAGACGGGTGTAGACATGCAAAATTTGGCCAATCAAAAGTTGCCAAGTGTTTTATAAAGTCACAAATTCTGACTAATCAAACATTGCTGTGTCAAAGTCTGTAAGATAGAGTGAATAAAATGCCGCCATGTGTCAGAATAATACAATCCTTAAATGATAAGTTTTAAGCCAATTAAAATGCGTCACTTGTCCAAATGAGACCCATAAAGAGAAAAACACATTTTCTCTAATTAAAGTTGAACACGTGTTCATAAATATCCTCATTAATTGTTATCTCTTAAAATAAAATAAGAGATAACTACCATTGATTATTATCTCTTAAAATTAAATAAGAGATAATTATCATCAAGAAGTTCAAGTTTATCAAAACTCACCGCCCTTAACTATAAATAGGGAGTGACCCTTCAAAGAGAGACACACACAGAAGACAAGATTTCTGCCTACAATAAGTAAGAAAAAGAGCTATGCAGATCAAGCATCAAAATCCTGAAGAACTTTCTTCTTCAATCATCTTTTTTGCACAAGTTGGAGAAGAAAACGACATGTGATTTGGAATCAAATTTCAAGCTCTCAAGTCAATGTTCTAGAGATTGTAATCCGCTCATTCAAAAGTAATAAAATTTAATTTGTTACACTGATTTTCTGTCTTATTATTTTAGACAAAAAATTTGTATATACATCGAGTATCAAATTAAAAATGTCGGATACATATCTCATACCTTTATTCAAGTGTTGAGTGTCTGATACAGTAGAATCCATTTAACATAAATTAGTAATAATGGCATCGTTTTTTAGCAGCTGTGAAAAGGTTGATGAGTGTTGTAGAATTGTACCCCCTCGCCCATAGATCCCAGTACTTGCCAGTTCTTGCGTATAGTAAAGAATGCTTTGGTATTAAAAGCAGGTAATCAGCCAATTAAAAATTAAAAAATAGAAAAGTGACTGCTTGATTGAATTGCTGGATGTGAGTTAAAAAAGAAAGAGTTGAAAAGGTAATTGAGTTGTATAATGCAGACTTGATAGCATTCTCAATACTTAAAAGTTTACTTTGAAGCATATCAATTGCTATGATGAATTGAAGCATCTTCACCAGAGAGAATATTCTATCCTTTGCTATAATTTCGGTATTCTTACCATCAACAGAATTCATGGGAGAGATTGATTATTTTGCTTCTACATGTTTCTGCTCCATCAATTTGAGTAAAATGAATTGGTGGTTAAGGGTGGTTTGGGAAAGTTATGACACCAAGCGTTACATTGCATAACTTTTTGTTACAGGAGTCTCATTCTAACTTGAAAATACCCCTTCTCTCTCTGTCATACAAGAACATATGGAGAAGCTATTGGAATATGGATTCTAAAGGTAATGCTCGACTCCATTGTGTTATTATCTCGCTGAAATTATTTTTATCTTGTAAATAAAGAATATATTGATCAAAAGAGAGAATTTCTCTCAACATGCCCAGGAAGGAAAACCACCGAAGGCGCATAGTCCTTAAACAACAGATTATAATTTGAATCTAAAACTAAAAATACTAATTCTGTATGAGGCCATATCATAATCAGAGGCTCCTCAATAGGGACAAACACAGTATCAGCTAACAACTAACTAACTAGCAAGAACTTATTAGCAAAGCCCGAAATTACAAAGATTAACAAGAAAAACCAGAACCAGCAATAACAGTAGGCACACAGGATGCATAAAAGCTAACCAACAATCGGGGAGATTGAGGTTCAACTGCTAGCTAGCAGAGAACAAACAGCCACTAGCAGCTTAGCAAAATCAGCAACAGTAGCACGAACCCCATCTTAACTCCATCACAATTGATCTAGATTTTCATCTCAGTGTAGCAATCAACAACATCAATAACATAGAAGCAGATAATCCAACGGCACAATGAAAGACAATAGCAACAATAAACTTCAGCAGAATCAATTGATGATTGCAATCTAGCCTGAAACAGACTGAGACCAAACACAGCGAGTAACCCCCCAAATAGAACATCTATAAAAACTTCCCCCCACTCCTATGCTTGTGGATTTTGAATCAGAATCCGCCCATTGAGAGTTGAGACTGAGTCAGCAAACCAGTATAGCATTAGTTGGAACTGGAAGTAGAAACCACAGAAGCAACAAAAAAAAAAATAGAGCCGCCACACAGCCAGAAGAAGAAGTTTGAATATATTTTTTTTGAATGTGTGTGTGGGTGAAAGATCTCTTAGTTAGAGACCATAAAACCCTGAACTTTTTTTTGAAGGTTTTTGTTTGTTTTTTGTGTGGATGCAATGAAAGAGGGTCTTAGTTTAAAGACCATAAAATAGGCTCTTAGTTAGATGACTAAACCTAGGTTTTTTTTGAATGGCTAAAAAGAACTAGGAAAACTAACTGCAACCACACCCTCTTACTACAGCAAAAGCGAATAGCAGGATCTGGAGGTGTGACAGAACCCTGACTACCGGAAAACTCTCTTTGTTGGTCCATCCAATAGGAACTCAAGAGGGAGGGGGGTGAATTGGGTTTTCAAACTTAATTAGCAATTTAGAGTTTTTTAAAGGTTTTTTTTAAAAAAAATTAAGAAAATTCATCCCAATCCCCAGTACTAATAAATCTATGTTGTGTTTAATGTAATAAATGCACGATAAAATCAATAGCAAGAATAAGAGAGGCACACTAAGATTTACCAAGGTGTCGATCACACCTCGTGATCTATCGGTCCATCCAAGACCTCACAAAAATATTATTACAATACAGTGTAATTCGCAACTACAATGTGGGCGACTGATTCTAAGTTCTCAGCTCCTTTTACACCAAGTGATTTGTCCAAGCTCACTCAAATGTTTTAGTGTTTTACTTATAAGAGAAAAACCTCAAAACTCTTAATGTTGGGATTTTTACAAGAGAAACACTCAAAAACTTCCCCACGTGTTTTTGCCAAGCTATACTCAAAACTTTACAAGGATGAGTAGTGAAGGTGTTACAGATGAAAAACAAAATCTCTTAATAGAGTAGCTATGGTGGAATCAAACAATCAAGGCTAACTTAAAAAGACAAAGAGAATATTAAGAAATCTTGATTTTTGGTGGAGTTTGGGAGATGATCAATCAATACTTTAGGATGTGTCTTCTTGGTAAGTAAAGGTCATTGAGACTTGTATTTAATGGCTTGATGAATAGTGAACTGTTGGTGGTAGTTAGAAAGTATTTAATGCTGGTTCAAATTAATTTGCGTCAAAAAAATTTACCCTAAGGTGTCGACACGTTTTTTCTTGGTATGACACTTCAACGTGCAGGTGGGGGACACTTTTTAAGCGATACACCTGGGCAATTAAATTTGCCGAAACATAGCCTTGGATGCTTTAATCACCACCTAAAAAATTCCTCTTGTACCTTGCCTGACCCAAATGTGGTAACTGAGTCGGAAATTGGCTACCTTTTGACATTTGGATTGAACCCCGTTCCTCTCACTTTTCTTAATTAACCACTTTGTTGCAATTTCAATGTAGAAAATATATCGAGTTGATTCGTAGCAATTGTTTAATATGGGTCCAGACCTGCCCATTACCTATGACACATTAAAAAATAAAAGATCAGTAGAGAACATAGGGACATACCTTATTTTCAATGAGCTATTGAAATTAATTCACATAGCAGAACATAGTGGAAATGATTTATTTGAGATCAAAGGCATGCGTTTCATCTGGGTATCACGTTTTTGGACCAAACAACAGAGGGCTATCTACATTTTTTTCCGTGATTTATGATTGGCGCATGCTAGATGATATTTAAACTGTATGTATGTTTGATGTATTAATTAAAAAAAAAAAACCCTAAATATGTTATATAGCGGTAACATAGAATGGTGTTTGTAATGCAAGGGAAAGAGATTCGAGGTAATTAGTTATGAATCTTTTGACACACCAACTAATTTATTTGTCTTTCCCTCCTTTTTTTTAGTCATTGGATGTCATCTCAGCAATAAAACAATTGTTATAGTCAACTTAGCCTCCATTATTAGGGTGGGACCCTACGTTGACTGACTCTAAGCTTTAACTTGCATCATGTTCATATCATACTCCCATCATCACTTCCACATGTACAACAGCTTTTTGTTCATTTAGTGGAATATATGCTTTGTAATTTGAGAATAGTTTTATTGTTTTATTTTAGCGAATGTGTTTGGTTATAGTATTAAAATTAATTATTCAAAAATGACGTTTGGAAAAAAATATTAAAATAGTTTGAAAAAATCAATTTTTTTTCTACTTTTACAGTTTTTGGCAAAAAATTGAAGCACAAGCTATAACAAATATTATGGACACACCTTTATATATAGAAAAAAAAAACAAAAGTTGCTTCTAAAAGGAGCAACAAACATGTTTTAGAAGGAATGAGGGAAGATGAAGAATTATATTGAAAGGCATGATTTTTATTTAATTTTTTAGTTTATTTTTTTTTTTTTAAAAAATTATGTTATTAATTTTTTATATTAGTGATGACCAGATATAATGATCCAACTGGGAATGCATTAAAATCTGAAAATAAAATAAGGATATAGTAAATTAGTCTGCCCACCCTTTAAATTCAATATTATAGGCTCATTTGGGCTAGTTAGTGAGGTTAATTTTGCTGCTTTTGGTTTGCGAGTTTCTTTGGTTTTGGTTGAATTTATTTTATCGTTTCATCACAATTTTATCATTTGCGATTCTCCTTGACAAGCGGAAATTAAAAATTTAAAAATTTTGATCAAATTTTTAAAAAAAATCACTATAGAGCAACAATTTAGTCGGTAAAAAGGTTTTTTGTTAGTAAATTTTTTTCAAATTAGATAATTTTTTTTTATTTCAGTTTCCTCAATCAAGTAAAAAAAAATGGCCGAGAAAAAACATAAATTTACCTAACGAATGAAAATGAAAAAACATGCAAATAAAAATTGGAACAATGAATAAAAACAAAATCAATGAAAAATAAAAAAACTCGCAAATCAAACATTCAAACTTAATGATATTTGGATAGCCGAAGCTGGGTCTAATTAGTAGAGTATGAATTTGCCATGGCTTAATTATGAAATGTAAGCGCCTCACATGATAGTGTGTTTGTATTCCGATTAGTAGAGTTATATAGTGAGAAAGTGTAATGCTTACGTCTTTGATTTACTCTCGATGCAAACATCATAAGTTTTTCCCACGAGCTTCCTATTATAAGCAACCCCAAAAAAGGCCTAACCCTGTTCAATTAAACCAAGACTAAATATTTGTTTAAACCTTTTGTAGTTAAGTCTACCATTTATGGGATATGATTAGGCCAGGCGGGCCAGAAAACAACAGCCCTAGGCAATTCAGTTAGGTGTGGTGAAAGGCACATGGTGTTGATCTGTAAACACTCAATAATTTGCATTTTTTGGTTGTTTCATGTTGTGGTTTTCTAGGCTCGTGGTATCTAGAAATTATTTGGAAACTGTTTGGACATAGCCTTACGTTTGTATTGACATTCTCCCTGTAGCCCACCAAAGCCAGAAATTTCTCCCATCTAGTAATTCACCCTCCCCCCCTTCCAAATTATTCCACCTACTCTATCCATCTATCCATCTATCTATATAGTATTCAATTCATACACGAACACACACCCTTCAACACCAAACACACAGCCAATTCTCACCCTTGATCTTCAACCCTCAAAAACAAACAGTATATAAATCCTTCCAAACCCCCTCTTCAATTAGCTCCAATCACTATGGAACAAAACCCCCCAATGAGCCATTGTTCCAAGTCAAGGGATGGGTCACCCATTCCCCACTAGGCGAAGTTCGCCAAGCGATTCGCACTCAACCATCACTTCTTGGTAACCCTTCATCGCCCCCCCTCCCCCCCTCCCCACAGACGGTCCTTTGTCACAGAGGCCTCAAAAAATCGTTACCTAGAATCGCTCCAAGGGCCATAAAGTTTGGTTCTCATCCCTCCGGTTAGCTTCAACGACTGCCTGATGATACCAAGATCGAGACCCGGATCCCCTCACCGTAGCCCCCGGACTTCCCTCTCTCCTGAGGAGTCAAGTCCCTAAGTGTGCGAGAGCTCCCAGGTTGGTTTGCCTTTCGGTGGTTGATCTCTTTGGACACCGGACGGCGTTTGGAATTGCAAACGAGTCAAAGTCTCTCCTACATTTTCTTCCCATCCACAGCCATGTTTTGTTCGTTGTTCCTCTACTTGCCAAAGATTGATGAGGCGAGTTTCTTTGAGTATAGAGATTTACCTGACGGTTTTCGAATCCGGGTTGTTATTTACCGTTCAACGGAAGGGATCTGTTGGACCCGCCTTTAAGGGAGGAGAAAAAATGATGCATACAAAGGGTTCATCACCACGCAAAGGTAAGATTGGCTGAGGGGATTTATGCTGAAAGGTCAAAGATTTGGAAGGTGGGCCCATTAAGGGTTTCCAGAGGCAGAATCCGGTAACCGGCCCGGTTTACCGATCGGACCGTCATACAGATGGGTTCGGGCCGATAGGGTTAATGGATCGGAGTGTTTGAGGTGGTTGGATTGATCAGCCACGTGGCTTGTTTTGTTCACTTTTTGGTGAAGTGGGGGACCCTTTCTTTCTTGATCAGTACAATGAGTCTTGCCTTGGGTTTGGAAATGAGTGAACAAAAGTATTCATATGGGTTGTTAGAAGCCCCAATGATACAGTTGCCAATGCCTCATATTTTAGTGTCAATAGTCAGAATGACCCTTATGCTTTCTTACCAAAAGGGTTCCTAGACAGGACCAAAGGGTTTGGTCTTGTGGTGCCATCTTGGGCACCACAAGCTCAAATTCTTAGCCACAACTCGACGGGTGGGTTCCTGACCCACTGTGGTTGGAACTCAATCCTTGAGAGTGTGATTTATGGCATTCCGTTAGTTGCTTGGCCACTCTATGCAGACCAAAAGATGAATGCTGTAATATTAGCAGAGGAATCTTAAAGTGGCATTGAGGCCGAAAAATCAACGAACGAAAACGGCCTCCTGTTGGACGAGCCGAGAGTGCCAGATTGCAAAAAGTGTGAGGGGTCTAATGGAAGGAGAAGAAGGGAAGGGGGCTTCTACCCGAATGAAATGAGAGTCCTAAAGGAGGCTGCTGCACAAGTTGCTAAGCGAAGATGGGGATTCGACCAAACAAAGGCACTCGCCGAGTTAGCTCAAAAATGGAAGAAGAATAGATTACTAATGATGTTCGTGTCAACGCCCCGATGTGCCAATCGATAGGGACCTAGAAATCTGGGTTAGGGTATCGAACCTCATAATCTCCCTTTCCCTTCCCTAGCTAGATATTATAGCTTAAATTCTTGTTGTAGAGAGATAGATTCCTTTATATACCATTGCAT
>VIGQ01000651.1:12500-15000 GCA_009663005.1 Actinidia chinensis | reverse complement strand
CCATATCTTTAGATATTGAGGTACGTAACAACTTATTTAAATTTTGTGCATTAATCATGGGACGTAATTAACTTGATTTTGATGTTTCCCAGGTTCAATTTCCCCAAGGATAAGTAATTGGTTTTGTTAGATAATGCCTTATGTTGTACTTTGTCTTTTTTAAATTATGATGGTTTGAATTTTTGAGTAATAAATAGTAACTATTTTTGCATTTATTTTCTTTTGCGAGGACTACTGTTATTGATTATCAGACTGATTGGATGTACCATGCTAATCTCGATGCCTAGGCCCAGGGACTATAAAATACATATCTCCATATCTTTAATATTGAGGTATGTAACTATTTATTAAATTTTTGTTATATTTATCTTGGGACATAATTGACTTGGAGCCTTGAACTTACCGGATTCAATTTCAAAACCAAGTTTAATTGGGTTTTATTAGACAATGCCTTATGTGTACTTTGTCTATTTCACCATTATGATGGTTTGATGTTTGAGTAATAAATAGTGGACTATTTGATTTGTTTTGTTTTACGAGGACTACTGTATTGATTAGCGACTTGATGGATGACCATTTGCTAATACCGATGCCTAGGCCAGGACTCTCAAATACGTATCTCCACATCTTTATATTTGAGAGGTACGTAACAACGGATTTAAATTTTGAAAATTTATCTTAGGACGTAAGAACTTGAGCTGAAGTTATCCGGATTCAATTTCAAGCTCAAGTTAATTGTTTATTAGACAATTGCCTTATGTTATACTTTTCTTTTTTAAATTATGATGGTTGAAATATTGAGTAAGAAAACTGGTGACTATTTTGCATTTGTTTTGTTTGGAAGGAGACTGTTGGTATTGATTATAGGACATGATTGGATGTACCATGCTAATCCGAGGCCTAGGCCCAGGTACTCTAAAAATAATATTCGTATCTTTAGATATTGAGGTACGTAAAACTGATTTAAATTTTGGTACATAATCTTGACGTAACAAACTAACTTGAGCTTGAACTTCCCCGGATTCAATTTCAAGCTCAAGTTAATTGCGGTTTATTAGAAATGCCATAGGTTGTTTGTATTTTTTCTATTTTAAGTTATGATGGTTGAATTATTGTTAATAAATAGTTGTTATTTTGCATTATTTTGTTTTGCGAGAACTACTAATATTGATTAGCGAACTCGATTGGATGTACCATGCTAATCCATGCTAGGACCCGGTACTTAAAATACAATATCTCCATATCTTAGATATTGAGGTACGTAAACAACTTATTTCAATTTGTGATTAATCAGGGACGTTAATAAGTTGATTTGAATGTTTACCCGGTTCAATTTCAAGATCCAAGTTAATTTTGTTTTATTAGAAATGGCACTATGTTGTACTTTGTCTTTTTTAAATTATTGGTGCTTTGGAATTTTTTGAGTAATAAATAGTAACTATTTTGCATTATTTCTTTTGCGAGGACTATGTTATGATTATCAGACTTGATTGGATTGTACCCTGCTAACTCGATGCCTAGGCCCAGGTACCTAAACTAACAGATCTCAATATCTTTAGATATGAGGTGGTATGTAACTATTATTTAAAATTTTTGTATATGTATCTTGGGACGTAATTAAATTGGCTTGAACTTCCCGGTTATTCAATTCAAACTCAGTTAAATTGGGTTTATTAGACAATGCCTTATGTTGTACTTTGTCTATTTCCATTTCTGATGGTTGAATTTTTGAGTAATAAATAGTGACTATGTTGCATTTGTTTTGTTTTGCGAGGACTACTGTATTGATTATCGACTTGATTGGATATACACATGCTAATACGATACTAGGCCCAGGTACTCTTAAAATGCATATCTCCACATTCCTAGATATTGAGTGTATGTTGTAACACAAACTCATGAGTTTGTACATTTATCTTTGAGGTAATTAGTTTAGCTTGAGTTTTCGGTCAATTTCAAGCTCAGGTAATTGGGTTATAGAACAATTGCATTATGTTGTACTTTGGCTATTTTAAATATGATAGTTTTAATATTATTTTAAGAAATAGTGACTATTTGCATTGTTGTTTTGCGAGACTACTGATATGATATCGGAATCGACTTGGATGTACCAAGATAATACTATGCCTAGGCCTAGGTAATTAAAATACATATCTCCATATCGTTAGATATTTGGTAAGGAACAAATGATTTACAGTTTGTGTGCATTAATCTTGGGACGTAATTAACTTGATTTTGATGTTTTCCGGGTTCCGGGTCATTTCAAGCTCAAGTTAATTAGTTTTAATTAGGACAATGACCTTAATTGTCTTTTGTCTATTTCAAATTATGATTGCTTTGAATTTTGAGTAATAAAGTAGTGATTATTTTGCATTTGTTTTGTTTTGCAAGGATTACTGTTATTGATTATGCAGACTTGATTGGATGTACTATGCTAATCCCGAGATACCTAGGCCAGGTACTCTAAAATACATATCTCCATATTTAGAAATTAGTTACG
>VIGQ01000651.1:0-7500 GCA_009663005.1 Actinidia chinensis | reverse complement strand
TAGTGACTATTTTGCATTTTTTTTGTTTTGCGAGGACTACTGATATTGATTATCGGACTCAATTGGATGTACCATGCTAATCCCGATGCCTTGGCCCAGGTACTCTCAAATACGTATCTCCACAACTTTAGATATTGAGGTACGTAACAACTGATTTAAATTTTGTACATTTATCTTGGGACGTAATTTACTTGATCTTGAAGTTTCCCGGGTTCAATTTCAAACTCAAGTTAATTGGGTTTTATTAGACAATGCGATCCTCACTTATTTGTTGGAGAATTCTTAGACAAGCGATTGGTTATTCTACTGAATTAGTCTTCCATCTTCACTAGTCCCATATGACTTCTCTAACTAGAAGTGTCCCATATCTGGTAATTGCCTTGACCATCCAAGGCAGTGTTCCTATCCATGCATTAAAAATCGAAAAGATGGGATTAACTTTGTGAAGGTCTTGACCAAAATATCGCTCAGTTCATATCGGGTATATTCTTCCCTTGTTTGCCCAATTCTATTTTATCTTGAATGATTAATCATTTGAGCTTCAAAAACACTCCATCTGATTTTTACTTCATGTCTACAGATGTTGTGTCATTCCCTCGGCTGGTTACACCCACTAATTCAATGTCCATCGTGATAATGCAATGGTGCTCATTGTGATTTGTCATAACTGCATGACTGAGATTACTTCTCATTTTCAATTTCTGAAAAAAAAAAATGCATCCTTTGAAATGTTAGAGGAAATATGCCCTGCCGCTCATTGCTTGCACCATTTTACTATTGTATCATAACAATTCTTCTTGACAGATTAGTTATTGCATTCACATGCTTTCCTCCATACTTGAAATATACTTGTCAAAGCATTATTGTATTGTCATCATTACTATAGATGTATGCTATTGTGCTGATAGGCCATGTTTCCATGATTTGTTTACTCTTTACAAGAATCTGCCTTGTACCTTATTAGAACTTTAGTTTCACAGAGCCACATGCTCTGCCTGGAGCTTCATTGAGCATCATCCCATGGAATATTGGCTGTGAGAGCTCCGTAATTAGATAATCTACATTCAGATAAATGGCTTGTAGCGACCAATTAGATACCAATAATGGTCATCCTGTGGCATGTTCTTGCATTGTGTTCACTCTTCTTTTACAAAGATACATGCAAGCACCAGATTCTACACTTACCATGTCCATAGACTTCAACTTTATTTGTGAATACATATATGTACACCCGTGAGAGGGTTGTTGCATATGTGCCCTATTAATGTACTTGTTTATCTTCCTGTCTCTTGACTCTGAAAGTTTTCAGTTATGAAAAAAGGAAAAGTACAGAAAAAAGTGAGAAATAAATAAGCCACAACCCTCCGTTTTCAAAAATGGTTATTGACTGAGTGGTATTTACTGATTTTGCACGTGCGAGATGCTTTGTGACTAATGCTCATTCAGGGAAGAATTTATCTGACAAGGGGGTTTACTATGAAACATTTCTAAGACTTAAACTCATTCCATCGATAGCGTATCTTCCTACAACTGTAAGAAAATGCATAAATCAAGGGATTAGTACTAGGATGCGAGAATTCTACACACACAATATCATTGGGGCATTTTTTTAAGTATTATTATGCATAATGAGGGTGGGGATATGTGTGTCATGCTTTAACTATCATCATGTGCTTAGACTGAGAAATATGTGTACTATAATTAATTACCTAACCTCCTTAGAGTTGCATGCCATGATTTAATATGGCATATATCATCTACTCTTGGCCAATGAGAACATTCGTTTCATTACTTCTATTAAGGGGTACAACACAATGACTCTTTCGAGAATTATTTATGATATACATAGGGTAACGTTCCTCTCTATTTGCTGCACACGTGGAGGATTTTGTGCAAGTGCCTTGAAATATGATTTTCCCATGGCTTGGAAGATTTTAAGACTCTAGGCCTGCTGTTTTCTGTTTGCATATCGCATCACATAGTGTTGGCTGCTTATGATTGCACTTCCCATGTAATGTGAACAATTTTGTGAAGTTTATTCATTGATCACAAGTACTGTAAAAAAAAATGTAGAACTATAGTATTGTATATTGCGATTCATATCTTGGTGATAAGTGATTGACTCAATGATATTAGTATTAGTATGGTATTCATCTTATGAATGTCCTGATATGCATTTTATTTTTAGAATTGATTATAATTTGTGTTGGGGGTTGTATGCCTCCTTATTTGCTGCAAGGACCTTGGATGTAATGTTCTCATGGTTTAGAAGATGGATTACTCTTAGTTTAATATGCTTCTATTTACATACATGACACAATTATAGTATTCATTTTCCAAGTACACATCGGCAATCTCATATGAGCTTGTGTGGTTAGGTTGACATATTGACCAATGGGAATACTCCTTAACTTTTATGTAGTAGGTCCTTCAAAGTGAGAATTAAAGTAGATATTATAAATGGCGATAAGAAAATAATGTACGACTGATTTTGTGATCTTGCCCAGGTTCTAATTGACAATTTGTTTCTTTCATGCAAGGAACATGGTGATTTAAATGAAGTGAAGCATGTTGGATGATAAGCTCTCCTCTCACTAGCTCCATTCGAAAGGTTTTGAAGCTCCTCGAGCCATATCTACACTAGCTTGATAGATTCAAGCTTCATAGATGCAGCCACTCGCTCTATCAAAGTTATTCGAAGAAGATGCAGGGAGGCTCCACCACCCTCTGCTGCATTCCTGACAGAAGCGCGTGACCCAGATGCTTCTATTAGGCAGGGGCAAAATGTAGAGGGCGAATTTCGGCACCAGCCTCGTGACAGGTACGTTGCCTGGGGGACTCCGCGGAGGCTGTGGTTTGGAGGGTCACAAGGGAGTGCTAGTTAACGGTTAACGCTACGCGGAGATTGCGACTCCCTTATGCGGAAACCTTTAGCTAAGCAGGGAACAATCCTGAGGAGAGAATTGAAAAAGAGACAAGGAACGTGCCCCCTTTCAAGGTTCACCGTGTAAGGCAGTGTCCGCTCATATGCCACACACGCTGCATAAGCCTCACATGGCCATGTCTATATGCATATGCCTTTTATTGGGAAAATTTATTTTAACACCCGTGGTTTGACCACAAAAGTAGTTTTTTACCTCCCTGTGGTTAAAAAGTGACAGATGACTCCTTGTTTTGAATTTTAACAATAACCAACCTTGTGGTAAAAAAAGACACATGACCACCCTTTGGTTGAAAAAAAAAAACACAACCTCCCTATAGTTTGGATCAATCTACAATTGGAAAAAAATAGGACATTTTGTGTTCGATTGACAATTTGTATTCAAAAAAGCAATTTGTTGTGTTATTTCGAGTCCTTCGCAACATTCAATACATAGAAGGAGTAATTTGTGCTTTTTTGAACATAAAATTACCAAAATCGAACACAAAATGTCCATTTTCCCTAATTAACAGATTGATCCAAACTACAGGGGGGTTATGTGTCATTTTTTTACCACGGGGAGATTATGTATTTTTAGGTCAAACCACAGGGTGGTAAAGTGTAATTTTCCCATTTTATTCTTGAACGCTACTAAAAAAAAGGATTTTCTCTCTCTACTTTCAAGTTCCATCCGCTTCGTACCATAGGAAGCAGTCTCATCTCCTCATTCTTCTACACAACGTTTTTTTGGTTATATTGTATATAGACATGGGGAAAATCTATTCTCTCTCTCTCCCCTGACTCCCCTCTCCTTATCCCCGAAACCACTACCTTCTCTTCTTTTTTTTATGAGTCTTTAAGAGAGAGATTCCTGTTGAAGCCTTTGAGTTTCGACCCTGCACAGGACCAACTGTAAACAGAACCGTGAGTAACAAATTAGAGCAAAATTACGTAAATTAAAACAAAATATGTCCATCGCCTCCCTCCCTCTTTCTCCGAGTCTTATTTTTACAAAGAAAGCTATGTCTATCCCTAGCAGGATACAGATGATAGAAGACAGTGACGAAGCAGAACAACAAGAACAGGGTCAAGATCGTGGAATTATCAGTGACTATTCAATCCCCCAACCCTCCCAATCCACATCGTCCCTCAAATCCTCTTGAGGCTTCCTATGAAAACCCTCCTCAAATTGCGCTTGTTTTGCAAAAGAATGGCTCTCTCTCATCTCAGACCCCCAATTCGCCAATTTCCATCTCTTTAGATCACAGGTCATTTGCCTTCTGCTCAACCCACCTCCCACGACCCCAATCCAGCGGTAGTAGTGAGAAGATTGGATGGGCAGAAAGGCAATTATGAGTAAGTGTAGGCTACCCAGAAGATGATGACCCTGCAACTTTTACAATGAACACAAGCTTCAGTGTGGTGGTGAACCAACCACCAGAGGGAGGGAATTGCGTAGGAAAAGAAGAAGGAAAATAGAAGGGGGATAAGGAAACACAAGACCGTCAAAGACATGACGGGAGAGGAAGATGGTGGCTATCAAAGCATTTATAGGCACTTTTGAGTAAGAGAAATAAGCCAAGTAACACACGAGGCGAGAACGAGAATCACGTTTGGGGCGAGAGTAGGGGCGTCCATGGGTAAGCCAGAACAACCACACACGCAACTTAAGATAATGTGGTGAGTCACCAAAAAGAGCAAGCAACGTGTGATTTATTGTCAAGGGAGGAGGTGTGGGAAGGCGGTGATTAAGTCAGCGCCGGCAAGAAAGGCATGAGACCAAAAAGAAGGGGGTAAAGAGGAGTGTAAGGCCGTTTTTAACAAGATGGCGATGTTGACGCTCAGCTGCGCCATTGTGTTGAGGAGTGTGGGGTTTGGGTAGTTAAGTGAGTGATGCCATTGATACTCCCCCTCACCATCAGATAAATTGAGACGATTGAAGTTTTAAATAATTTGTCAAACCATGCTTTGACTCAGAAAGAGAGAAAACTATGATTTTTTTTGATAGGATTAAAACCACACATATTTAATAAAATGCTCAACAAAATAGGTAATATTTAAAATTGTCCATTGATTCCATTGCAAGATGGACTCCATACATCAATGTAAATGAGAATCAATGGACCACGCTCTTAGAGAAGACTCACTAAAAGAATTTTTGTGACTCTTTAGAACATTGACAGAAGGACACAAATTGTGAACTAACAGACTTAGATGACAATGGTAAGAAAAATGCCTGACCAGATTTTGAGGGTGCGATCGTGATGGATGACCGAGGCGTTTGGTGCCAGTCTGATGGAGCTTTAACACCATCATGGCGGAGGGCTAAGCAGGCAGAAACTTGCAACACACTTGGGCCAGTCATTACACAAGTCATTGCTATTCGGGGCCGCGAATGAGAATCTCCTCGTGTCGTATATCCTTCACATCAATGAGTTGGAAAAATTTCCATGGGATGTAAGATCGCTTGCAAAATTGAGAGACGGAAATAAATTTTTTTGCATGAAAGGAACACACAGAATGGGTTTGATAAGAAAGGAGTAGAGGGACTAGAAATATTCAGTTGAACCAGAATGAGTGATACTTCAACCCTAACCATCAACCAATTACAATGTCCGTCAGGACCATCATATGTAGAGCGAAAGGGACACGTTTTCTGGAGATCAAATGACATGGTTGGTTGCGGCGGAATCCAACAAGCCAGTTGGAGTGGGAGAATAGCCAGTGGTGGTTGTAATGGGCTTGTTTGTGCGGAGGATTAAAAGCGACTGAGGATATCGGTTAGCAGTGTGGCCCTGTATATCACTAGTTGTGCAGAATCCTTTTTATCCCCGGCCCTTGAAGTTAGGGTTCTCGATTTGGGATTGACTGAGTCCCTTATTGGCATGATGCTGGACTTGAGAAGAGCGATTTGGATTGTGTGATGACTGTGATTTGCATTAGATCTGGAATTGGAGAACGACTATGAGATCTCACCACTGTTGGCATTAGAAGAGAAACGATATGTGGTATTACTTGACTGGCTCTGTAACGTTGTATGAGCAAAAGGACAATTGGCCATGCCGTGCTTCCTGGCCGTTTTGAGGGAGGGCAAGTTTATCATGGCGATCCTCAACGGAGATGGATTTTCCCTAGCACGAATCCAGCATGTAATTTCTTTGAAGTCATCACCGAACACCAGGAGGATGGAATAACGAGATCATCATCGAGAAGTGGAACATCGATTAGGGCTAACTCATCATAGATAGCGTTTAGATTGTGTAAATATCGCGCAAAGGCTTACCCATCACTGTGGTCGAGTGATTCGTTCCTTGAACTCATAACCCCCGTGAGCTGATGATCGGTTTGTGTAGAGGCCCTTGAGTTTGTCCCATGAGTCTTGGGAAGATGGGTGGATTCAATAAGGTTGCAATTGAGTCGAGAACTGAATACGAATGTGCATGTAACAGGAGCCGATCTTGCGCTTCCAGAAACTTCTTCTTGTTGTGTTATCAGAAGGGCATGGATGTGGAACCATCGATATATCTGATTAGTCATAGCCAATCAGGAAGATCAAACTGTGCACCCATGTTGGGTATTCATAGGCGTAATTTTTTAGGAGGAGTTGAGCGTGTAGCAATGGCGATTCAATGTCGCGTTTTTGAATCAAGATAAGCCCGAGGCAGACACAGGTGAGTGTTTTGCGGCATGTGGATTCTGAGCAGCCATGGGGAGAGGAAATTGGGTTTCGCGGGAGAGAGAATAATCTCTGATACCAGAGAATTCTGAATAGTGAGCATAATTTTCTTAATCTTTTGTGATGTATATATACAGGTATACAGCCTTACAAAGAATCAACTTAAAAATCAAAAATAGAGTATATCCCTAACTATATAATAGTTTGCAGATAAATCATGGAAATATTCCGTGATTAAGAACATAGCTAGCTGGTATAGCTAGCTGTTGTCCAATGGATATGGATAGGCTTGTTCAGCTTGTGTTGATGGCTTGGATGGCATAGCTTCTACAGGTTTGACGATTCATTGATCACACTCAACTCTTGCAATGGGTTTCTCTGCTTGTGCAAATGCACAACAAAAAACCCAATATATATATGCAATCTGATTTTGGGCGAGTACATTACCCTCCCTGAATGTGACAGCGATACGATTTGCAGCTTTCGTAGTTGTACTTTTGGTTTTAATCCGATTACTAACGAGTACAAGGTAGTACAGTCCTTTCGCCGAGTGTTTAAGAACCGTGAGACTGGTAAGAGAATCTTTGGAGACATTGTGGAAGCAGAAATATGTACTCTTGGTGAAGGATTATGGATACAAATCGAAAGAGTGCCTACCAGTATTAGGAATTTGTCGTTTAACGCGTTTCTTAATGGATCTATTCATTGGCTTTCTTTCGGCAATGGTAGGCCAGAATATGGAAGTCCTTTCAGAGACTTCATTTATTGTTTTGACTTTGGGACTGAACGGTCTCAGACAGTTCCTGGACCATCTGAGTTTAGTTCGGTTCAGAAAAATTGTCAATCGATTCACGTCCGGAGTTCTAAAGGCGCCTCTCGATATGTGATCAGTGTTGAGGGCGAT
>VIGQ01000650.1:0-32982 GCA_009663005.1 Actinidia chinensis | reverse complement strand
AAAGTTGGAATATTTAACATGCTACAAACGAGCCAATCCAGAGCGTCCAGTATGCTGTAGTAACATTGCTTGAAACAGCCTAAACGAGTGCAAAAAGATTGTGTCCAAACTTGCCTTGTTACCTATGATCACATGTCAAACAGCTTTAAAGCCAGTTGAAAAAGAGCGGGAAGCTCCAGTATCTTTGTCTTTCTATACATTGTTGATTTTCGTATTCACTATGAGTTCGGAGCTCAGCTTTAAAAAATTTAAGCATCTTTTTAAAAATGAATTCAAACAACTATGTCAGGTTCCGATCTCAAAAGAAGCTTTTAGCGAGCAAGACACGAGTCGAGCACAGGATAACTTGTTTTGTTTCACAGTCCCTATATCGAAGTGGGGTGCCCCATCACCAAGGGAAGGCTTGGCTTTTGCCATGGCAAGCATTGTGTGAAATGACATAGCATGCCCTAACAAGGATTTCTTGACATTCCAAAATGCTTTAAATTGCCGTGAAAGAGCAAGCAGGCGAACGATACGAGATACGGATACGTAGAAGCATACACCCTAAACCTAAAAAACGAGGATACGGATATACGGCGATGATATGCCAATGATAAAATATTAATTTTTATATTTTTAGTAGGAATGTAGTAATAATAAAAAAATTATTTGAACAATAATTAAAATCCAGCAAAAAACAGTTTAAAATTGTTTTTCAAGAGAAAGAAGGGTTAAACTTTTTTTTTCCATTCTAAAAGTAGAGATATGAATATGAGACGTACTGAATAAATTAATGATACATAGTTTGACAATATCAAAAAAGCTAATACTTAAATTTATTATTTTATTCTTTCTAGTAAAGTAATCCAAGTATAGTCACACTATAATTATTGTATTCTATCAATTATATACTAAACTATGCAAGACTCAATTTGATTTAATTCCGGATTTAATACATGACCTTAAGAGTATATCAAAGGGGTCGTACTTCTCGAAATTAAAAAATATGTATAATTTCAAACAGTAATCCGATACATTTGATATGTAATATGCGATATCGGAGGAGTATCGTAGTCCGATACAGATAAGTCTCATACTCAGGACAAAAGGTAGCCCTAACAATAGAGGCAATCCATGACATATGCACAATTCAATTCAAAACAAGAGAAATAGTATCAATTTCATCACCAACCACAGCAAATTAATACTAATAAGAGAAATATTGACTAAACTCCAATATTGACAACAGAGGATACAAAAACAAAACATTCAAAAAAAGACACAGACATTCAGCATTAGAAGATCTACAAAACCTTACTACTCATGAACCTCATCGATTAGAAACGTGTTTTCAAACTCAAATTTTTCAAGCCTGCCCAAACGCGGACAAAACCCCAAACCGGAATAACAAAAACACAATCATCAAGAATTCACAGAATCAATAAGAAATTCAGATGAACATATGTGATAGACTAAGGAGGGAGATGAGAGAGAAAACCTGATTCATGAAGGTAGCGGAAGACGAGGTAATTCAATCGACGGAAGTGATGGAGGTTCATTGTCGCAGAACCACCGAAAGGCTCGGTAGAGGATTCATGCGGGGAGAAAGGAGGGAGAGAGGGAGGGCGGGGGGTTGCAGGATGTAGAATACAATATGAGCTGGCTAAATGCCAAACAACACTTTCTGAGTACACCCGACGTACCAATACCATTCCCTTTCAAATTTAGATAAATTACAATAACTCGTCTGATGTTTAGCTTTATTATGAATCCCCCTTTTATGTTCTGAAAATTACAATCACTCCCCTAATGTTGACAGAGGTGAAGATAGATCAATCCATGTACTCGACATCGCGACACTATTAGCGTGTCGATTTTATGCTCCAAGTGTCCACCAGATTAATAGTTCTAGCCTCTTAGGGTATTCTGCGTAATCTTAGACTTCTGAAAAATTTTGCAACGATGCCGTGCGTCATATATGACATAGAACAGTCGTTAACTTGAAAATTAAAGTATACATTATTGAAAAGTTAGTTCGAAGGGCTTTAAATTTAATTGTTGCACTAGTGAAACCTCGGACCATTTGCCAGCATGGCCACTGGTAGCTGCCCTTATAGGTAAAGTCGTGAAATTTGCAATCATGTTATGACTTATGGGATATTCTTTTTCCTATCATAGATAATAATTAATACTTATGGTGATACGGCCAATGCATAAAACTTACATGGGAAAAATTACAAAAAGAACCTAGGCTTGGGTTTAAACCCTGGTAACAAATTAAAAATCTTATAATTTTAATTGTAACAGTTAAATATAGAGTTTTGATTCAATCCATTGAATCATTCGTAGTCTTTGTTTCATAAGATTACATAATCAATATTCTAGCCAAAAACTTAGAAAACTGATGTCGCTCGTGTTATCTTCCTTAAAACCTTAATGACACCTTATGGCTCATTTTTACACAAACTCTAAAAATTACTGGATTATTTAACTTAAAAATGTGCTCTAATTGCAGTGATTAAAGATTTTAAAAGGGGATGATGCGAACGATGTAGTTTCCCTAGTCATTTTTGACATGAATAAATGATTTCGTCAACTCTAACGAAACAGGAATTGATGGTTTCAATTGTAACCTAATCAAGACTTTAAGGTTTTAATTTATTATGATTGCAATATATAGTTTAATTTGCTACCAAGGTCAAACTCTGGATTTTTTCATTAATTGTCCAAACTATTATGTGTGTTACTCTGTTAGTTTTTAATTTACAGTGTCCAGGACAGATATTGCAAGCATGGACAAGTTAGCAGTATGAAATGGGGGCATGATTCATTATTTTATTGTATTTAATCGGCCAAATTTCTCGCATTTAACATTATTGTGCACACTATTTGTTCGAGTAACTATGTTTGGTACAAGTATTTTAACTAGTTTGGACAGACAAAATGAGGATAAAGAAGATCTGACAAGAGTTAGATGCGAAGAAGGCATGATTTGGAGCGAAAGAGTTGAAGTCTCTCAAGCCTCAACCGGTTGAATCGAAGATTCAAACGGCAAAAGCAAAAGCAAAATTGGGAATCTAACGGTTGAGAAACCACCAACCTATCGAGTCCACAGAAGATTCAAAGGAAAAAGTTCAACTGTAGTACAACAAAAAGCGAACATTGTTAAATATGATCAGAGACCAAATCTAAAAGGCCCATCCGTCCAACTCAACAGGCTCAACCCCCGTTCATAAGAGCCGAGAAACAACTAAACTTAAAGCTCAACCAAGTTGAGGAATTGTCTCAAGTGGTTCAACAAACAGCAATTCTAAAAAATGGCTATGAAGTAGGCTTCTTCTTGCGCTTTGGTCATTTAAAACACAGTCTTTTCAAGTCAATGTAGAGGTAAAATTATTGGTCTAAGAGAGAGTAGTTGGCGTCATGTAAGAAAGTAAAAGAGTGGTTGGGACATGTAATAGAGATGGTTGGGCAAGAGGAGAATGAGATCTGGCCTTTAAAATCCCTCTCACACTTATTCGAAAAAAATTTTCTCTCCTTAGTTAGAATTTTAAACTTCCATTTTCTCGGAGTTTAGAAGTAGTTTTTAGTAGATAGCTAGAGAGAGATTGGAGAGGAAGGGAAGAAAGATTTGTTTCTATTTCAAGGACTTGAAATTCCTTGACGCTACTAATTTTCATGGTTGTAAGTTTTATATTAAAGTGTCAAATTTTATTTATGCTATCAGTTTTCTATTCTATCAAGTCTTGTATTATTCCTTTTTTATTTTTGGTTTAAGTTATTTTACTTTTAGTTTACCTTGTTTTAGTTGTTATATGGTTGAAACCCTTTACACCATGGAGGGCTAAAATCTATTGGCTTGGTTCAGAACTAGCCCCTTCTAAATATTAATTTGACTGAAGCAAAAGGGTATTGGGATTAATAGTGGTGTGCAAAGAAATAAAGCAGCCAATTAAATTGTTTTTAAGTAGTTGTGCAGATAAAATGGTGACTAGAGACAATAATTGGGTTCAAACAGAATTAGTCTGATATTCAGTGCAAACCACTTTAATCCAAAATATTCCTATGTGAACCCTTTACTTGAATCACCAATGTGGGAGAAAAAAATCAAATAGACAATTATTCATTTAAAGATCAAAGCCGAGCAAAATACATTGCGCTAGGCAAGCTCAGAAGCAAGCCCGAATTTACATCAGAGGATCCAAATAAAGATCAAACCCGAATAAGTAAACTCTGAAACGCGAGCCGTCCCACAAATGGGGGACCAAGCGAGATAAGGGCAAGGATCAATTTTAGAACCATATGAAGACTTCTGAACCCCAATTGTCCTACGAATATGGAAACAAGGCCAAGGAATATGAGCAAAGGTAATTATTGTCTGCCGAATGGAAAGCTCCGAACTCTAAATAGTCCTGCCAAATGTTGACCAAGCATGAATAAAAGCAAAAGTCAGTGTGGAGCCCAAATTGGAAAAGAACCAAGCAGGAAATATTCAAGGCAGAGTCCTAACGCTTAGCAACACAAGAGCGGTGACCGATGTTACTAAAGGATAGTCAAGTATACTACAACTTGCAATAGCAGGCCAGCAACGCGGTACAAAAGACGTGGGGACAAGATTGCCCCACTACCCTACCAAGTAATAAGAATTAGGAGTGGTCCCGCATAGGTACGGACTGTATAGGAAAACTCCAAAATAAGGGAAATGGTTAAAAAATGCATTAATATGCCGTTAAAACCACTATATATACCCATTAGGGGAGAAGTAGAGGTATGGACAATGATAGACAATACTCCTTACACTTACGTACTTCAAACCAAACGGTTGAGCTCATCTCTCTTCCACTCTAGTCTTTTCCCTTTGAATTCCTCTCAAGAAGCCCTAAATAACTAAGTATCGGATGCGTTTTCAGGCCAACCTCGTCCAGGCAACACCACTATTCGTTGGTGGCTTGCAGGAATAAGGGCAGAGCTAACATCCCATGGCTCAATTTGTAAAGATCCGTTAGTCTTGATTCATCAAATTGAAGAGTCCAAGATTTTTTCCCTCATAACGGCGGTCGTCTATGGGAATGACCTAACTCAGTTCTTGGTAACATGAGTCACTCATGGAGGAGCAGTGTTATGGCAACATCCTAAGGTGGTTCATCCGAACTAAATGAGGGAACTCGAGCTTTTTCATCGGGAAATGTCAAAAATCCATTTGGGGAGTATAACAGAAATAGGAGTTGAATCCCAAATAAGTGGACAAACTACGTGAGACTGGCTAAGCAAACTACAAGGGTAAGTTGGAATAAATCAAAAAGCCAAGTAGTAATGGTGCAAAATTCCCCTATAACAGTTGACCAAAGATTCAAAAGTCAAGAGAAGACAAATGAAGCTAACCAGTAGGCATCCAATACAAAGAGAAGAGTTACCTTGAGCAAGCTATCACGGGGCTTAGAATCCGAACGCCTTCGACCGTGCGGCACTTAGATGCTTTTCTCGCAAAAGTCGCTAAGTAAGCTGAACAACCGAAGGAAAGTCTATGATCACAAGCAAGCAACAAGAGAAGTATTCTATAGAAGAGAGAGATTTGAGATAATTCCTTGAATTCTCAATACTTGAAGGATTTCCAAATGAGGGGTTGTCCCCGATTTATCAGGTATGAAGCTCTAGAATATTTCTACCATAATCTATAGTACTCTATGTACAAGGATGTTCCTAGAAGCCTTCCACCAGGATCTAGAATCTTCACCATGGTCTAGAATTTCCATACCTTCTAGCATGTGGGAGAGCCTTCTAGACCAATCTCCATTTTTTCGAAGTCCCATGAAAGACCTAAATGTTCAGGCTTTGTTGGAACTTTTGTCCCTCCATGGGCTAATTTTTTGGGCCAATTGAGTGGGCTTGTGACATTCTCCCCCACCATTTTGGGCGACGCCCTCGTCGCCGTCCAGTCAAAGTGTGTGATTCTATCCACGAATTGTCATAAGATTCTTCCTTGGGGCTCGACGCTTGCCGACCGAATCCATGACACGAGTTGTCCTCCCCCGCGATTTTCCCTTGAATCCCTTTGACTTGGAATTGAGAGACTTCACCCGCCTATTCCTTTTTGCTGACCGCTTCTTCCTCCTTTTGGCCGCCTTGGCCATTGTCGGCATGCCACCCTTGGGCCGACGCGGAGCGCCCCCGCTCTGTAAGAATGGAGGCGAATCTTGGCATGGTCTCTAATCCAACGGAATGATCCTCTTTATAGAGTTTGGCATGGCGGACAAGGTTTGGACTTCGATGCTTCCCTCGCCAATGGACCAGCATGCAACTCCTTACCCAGGAAGCACGTGGTCCTCGGCGAAGGGGATGGGGAATGCCCGCAACCCATCCAAGAACTCCAGCCCCAACACGATGGGGTATTCATCCATTGGTACGCACCGGAAGTCCACTTGGCCCACACCATGTCCCAATGTGTAGGCCGCATGTCCTGACACCATAGATAGGCCGTGCCTCTGTGTTGACGGCCTTTTTTCGACAAATCCCCCCCACCCTTGTACTTCCTTGAGTTGGAGGCCCCCTTTAAAGCAGCTTGGCCTCCTTGACTTCAATAAAATTGTGAGAAGCGCCGTATCAATTAAATCACGAGGTGTTAAATCGCGTACCTTTTCTTCCACATACATGCGCCCCTTCCTTCGCCTTGGTCTTGGCCCACCGGGGGCTTGTTGCATTGAACAATCGCATGTCCCACCTTGTCTTCTTCTTGGTGGGGCTCTTCCCGTCATCCGGATAAGGGCCGATAACTTCGCCTTTTTGGCAATCCCAGCAAAATTATTACCGTCGCATAAAACATGAGAGCTTGGCTTGTCCCGCCATTCTCCGACCCTTGTCAAACCGTCTTTACCTGGATAGATGGCTTGAAATTCCCATTGTCCGCCCCCACCTATGTCATGGTTAGAACTATTCAAACTGGGCATAAAGAGGAGGACCCACCTTCTTGAAGTCTACCAAGACTCCACAATTGAGATGGTCGTTGCAGGTCTTGGGGTCCTCGTCGTTGCACCTCGAGTTTGGCCCAAGATTGAAGTCCATCATGAACGGAAATAGACTCCTTCTCAGTCATGTCCGATTTCTAGCAAAAGCTCGAGACTCTTTCATCACATAGTGCCGACTAGTGCTTGTATGGGAGAGACGCCGTAGTTTTTGCCCTACTTCACGCTCCGCATTAATCCGATAGATTGCCGCTTGAGTTTCCTGTTGAATCCTCCCATGTACCATGGTGCACGTCCCACTTTCCATAATCCGCATGTCGCCGCCTCACCATAGCGTGGCCGCATCCGAGGATAGAGAGGGGCCGTTTTGATCTTCCTTATTTTTCCTCATTTAACCCGTGGCATCGAAATATTGATCCAAGTCCCACAAAAGAATTATCTACCTCTCTTGCATTCCCGACCCATTGTAACTCTTGTCTTGGAATGTCTACCTTAGGAGGGAGAGGAGAAAGGGTACCTTGCTAACCGCCATCTTGCCAAACCAACCACGAAAGGACTCTCTTCCTTGATCTCTCCTTTATAGCGGCGATTCGGCGTTGGAAGAGTCTTTAATGAGGGCATCCATTGCGCCTTCCATGAGTCGGCCAACGAGTTAGTCCCTCCATCTCCAATGTAACTCCTCTGTCCCCCCTCGGAGTCCATCGATGCGTTGATCCATATCCCACTTTGTCCCATCGTCGGCCTGCAACTCCACCCGTTGAGTCTTGCCTCCAATGAAGCAAGATGCCACGGACCCTTCCCCGTGTTCCCTTGCCGATTGGAGGGAGAGTATCCCTCTCATACGCCTCCACACTCGATCACCTCATAAGTTGTTGCCATTACGTAAGCCTTCTCGAACTAAACTCTGAATCCACTTGTCACTGGCTTAGAATCCGAACGCCTCGACCTGCGGCACTTAATGCTTTTTCTCGCAAAGTCGCTAAGTAAGCCTGAAAAACCGACGGAAAGCTAGGATCACAAGCAAGCAAAACAAGAGAAGGATTCTAGAGAGAGAGAGAGTTGAGAGAATGCCTTGAATTATCAATACTTGTATTGATTTACCAATGAGGGGGTTGTCCCTCCTATTTATACATGTATGAAGCTCTAGAATATTCTACCATAATTAGAGTACTTATGTACAGGTGTTACTAGAAGCCTCACCAGGATCTAGAATCTTCCACCATGTCTAGAATGTTTCCATACTATTCTAGCATGTGGGCGAGCATTATAGAACCCTATCTCCTAGTTTTCGGAGTCCCATGACGACTAGAAGTTCAGGCTTTGTTGGGAAACCCTTTTTTTTTTTTTTTTGGCCATCCAGGCGGCCTAATTTTTGGGCCAATTGATGGGCTTGTAACAAAGCGCTACCAATCAAGTCAAAAAAACCACGGAGCTCTAAAAAATGATGGGTCGCACCCAATTCAACTACGAAACTATCAAGCAATTTGGCCGGAGAATTCCAAATGTATACGCAAGCAATTACACTCTGACCTGAATAACCAAGTGTGAGCTTGGACGAACAACGGCCGGCTTGGAGAATTCCAAGTGTCTTGACTTGGAGAATTCCAATTTCAATGTTAGCCAAACACAACTGACATAGGGGAATTTCCAGAATCGATGATGGATGAACCAACCAGTTTCGACTGGAGAATTCCCAAGTGTCGAATGCTAAGCCAAACAGGAAATCCAAGATGAAGCCTTGAGCACGAACAAAAAACCCAAGACAAAAGAAGGCAGGGAATCTCTGCTACGCTACTCAGAAAGCACTCACAATCAAAGAAGTTATAGTCGGGCTGATGCCTAACAAACTAGCCTGGTACCCAAACACAAATTTCAATGGGTACCAAACAAAAATCATGGATAACTTATTGGTGGGTACACTTCCATACCGAATAAATTCAAAGTGTTGGAACTGGCCAAATAAAAAATTCAAGGATAAACTCCTGCGTCGGTACTAGTCCCTCACGGGATAATCCAAGTGGAAGGACTAGCCGAATAAACATCCATGGATAACTTCTTGGTCGGTTACCAATTCCCCCTCACGGAGAAATCCAAGTGTTGGGACTGACCGAAACAAATATCCAAAGAGAATTCTTTGAATTGGTTTCTAATGGATAAACCAACAGTCCAGCTAGACCAATAAAAAATTCAAAGATAATTCTTAGTTAGTTCGAGTGAATAACCTAATGTTGAAAGCTGGACGAACAAAAAATTCCAAATAATTTCTTTGGTAGTTTCCAGTGAATAATAGGTTAAGTTAGAAGGAACAAAAAATCACGGATAACTTCCCTGATCAGTACCAATCCCCTCTCCGATAAATCCAAATGTTGACAATAGGAATTGAAACTTGAAATCACGGCATGTACTCATCCTGAAGATCACGTACCGTAAATTGCGGAAAAAAAAAACTAATATAGGTAAATAAGGGTTAAATTAGTAAAATTACAACAAAAAAGCGACCATTACAAGTGCCATTTATGACCTAGACTACCTGAGAATCTACCAGACCAAGACCAGGTCCGTAATTGTCCCAAACATAAAATCCCACTTAGTAATTATTATTCTGCACACCGCTATGTTAAAGTTTGGTTTTTTGATTAGTGTGTTGTGAACAAATGTTGGGAATAAATTTTATTAAGTTTCATACATAAATAGATGAATAATGATTAAATTCATGTTCTCCTAAATGAGTAGTGAAGTTAGTGTATTCATTTGTTCAAAAACTAAGTTAATTTGAATGAGAAATTGGTTCTCAAAAAAGTTTCAAGCAAAAAAAAAAAATGTGGAAGATAGATGTCCCACATGAAGAAAAAAAGAAAGTTGGTAAGAATATAAAGCCCAAATTTGAACTCTTTAAATTAGGTTCTTGAGCACCTCAAGGTTTAAAAGGGGGAGTTTATCTTATTAAAGTGGGCTTTGATGATCCATTAGCTGGCTTATGGGTTTGACCCACGGCTGAGCTAAAGCCACTCGCACATCCCGTCCGGTTCGTGGCGGGCGGGGCGGGCTTAATGAATATGATATTTTGAAAAAAAATTATTCAATTATTTTAATTTTTAAATAAGAAAAGAAATTACATTTTCGATCCGAAGGTTAACTTTCTTGTGGAACGGTCACACCCGTTTCGAATTTAAAACAAAACGGGCATTACGATTTTTTTTCAGAAATTTTCTTTTATACGCGAACAGTGGTAAGCAACCTTTCCCCCAATTGTTGCAAAAAAGTCCGTGGCGCAGCTATTTGGCCGAATAAGTACTATTAGGCGAATGGGTGCCTTTTTAAAGAGGAGTGACTCTCTACAAAGGTGTGATGGCTTCTATAAATTCTCCACTATAAGCATTTTTCATTCATTCGAAATTCGAAATTTCATTCAAAGCAAGGTTAGAGAGTGTTAGAGAATCCATCATTTTCTAGTGTCATGAGAGAGCGAAGACTCTTGAAGGTTCGACGTGACTTCTGATTTAAAGTACTACGATCCAAAAAATTGTTGCTATTGTATCTTGGTGAATCGTTACGGCAATTCCGTTACTATAAAGTGCGGGTCGTCAACACACTAAGGGACACTAAATTAATCAAACCTCAAGCCTAAATCAAATTATGGACATCCTTAAGTTGCATTATTTAATTATATTGTTTATAATTTTTCTTATTATTATTCTATTCTGAGTCAAACTTTCAGTTTTAAACGAAAAGAACAAAAGGAACATTATTTCCTAACAATCTTAAGCATTATCTTGTTGTTTTAATTTTTTTAAATCAGGAAAATTTTCTGTTCTTAGCACAAAGGTTTGATTCTGTTTTTTCAATTCTGTTTACTTATACCATTTCTAAATTTGATTATGTTCATCAGGCGAGACAAAATGTGGTGCCTAGGTCTACTCTTGTCATTACTAGATATGGAGAGAAACCCGAGAAGTTCAATCGGTCAGATTTTACGCACTGGCAACAAAAGATATTGTTCTTTTGACCAACATTGAATATGGCCACATTACTTCGCGAAGGACATCCCAAATTTGGAGGAAGGTGAGACTGATTGTCTGACTGTGGCAAGGTGGAGGAGGGGAAGTATGCAGACTGCCTCTGCCAAGAAGAAACTACATAACTAATGATTTGAAAAATACACATAAACGTGTATTGACCATTCCTACTGCAAAAAACTCTGGACTTCTTTGGATAAGAAGTACAAAATGGCGGATGCCGGAACCAAAAAGTTGTGTGGGGAGAGTTCTTGACTTCAAGATGACCGTTGCAAAGGCCATTATGAGTTAAGTGTAAGATTTTCAAACGTATCTTGCCATGAGATTCGTGCTGAAAGGATAGCCTTGAGTGACAATCATTCCAAGTGGCTGCTATGATTGAAAAGTTACAAACCACTTTGGAGAGATTTCAAGAACTATCTCAAACACAAGCGCAACGAAAATGGGGCTTGAAGACATCATGTAAACTGCGGTTGAAGAAGACAACCGTAAGCGAAAACCACAAGTTGGCAACAAGATTGAGTCAAGGGGGAAGAGGGCAGTATTTTCCTCTTCTCGGCCTATCTCCTAATTTCCCACACCCTCCCTCCGCCCTTAGGAATATTTAGTAGAACATGTGGTCAAGAGAAAAATCGGAATAAGAGATAAGAAGCAGAAAAGAAGTTTAGCGGTCAAACCTCTAAAGGGAATGTCATCAACAGAAGTTTATGGGAATTCACTATGTGTATAACAAACTTGGTCATTGAATCAGGAGTAGAAGTCTCACTACGCAAGTGTATCCCAAGACAATAACAAGAAGATTTTTGCACAAGCCAATATGACTGAATTGGAGCAACTTTTGGAAGATATTTAGAAATGAAACTTATGTGCAATCATTTTCTACGTAAATCTTGTTGGAAATAATTCCCCCCAAACAATGGTGGTAGTACTGGGGCAACCAGTATGTATGTTTTGAGAGAAATATATTCACCACTTATCATGAAAATGTTAATGGAGAAAATTTTTATGAGAAATTCTGCTACTTTCAAAGTTGTCGGCAATGACAGATTATTTTGAAGATAGACTTCTGGCAAAGAACTGGTTTTAAATACATACTCATTGTACCTGATATTAGAAAGAATTTGATTTCTGGGACGTTGTGAGCAAAAATGGCTTGAATTGTATTTGAGTCTACAAGTTGTTTTGTTAAGACGAAGTGCACATTGAAAAGGGGTGATAGACCCTTCTGATGATTTATTTAAAGTCAATGTACTCACAGTTGTACCAACAAATGATATCAATAAAAATCTCAATTCTTCTGTTTATATTGTGAGTTAAATGTTTGGCATAAAGATTAAGGCATGTAAATATTGAATTATGCGAAAACTTATTCGATAAATTATTTGCCAAAATTAAAATTTTTAAAAAAAATGATAAATGTCAAAAATATGTGTAGAAGGCAAAAATTAAGTAAAACTGCTGTTCCTTTATAAAAAAAAGGTTAACAAGAACCTTTCGAATTAATTCAAAAGATTGTGTGATTTAAAACATTAGTACAAAAAGAGGTGTGTAAAAGATATTTCATAACTTTTATTGATGATTGTATTAAATTGTGTATTCTTTACGTAATGAGAAGTAAAGATGAGACTATTGAAAAATTTAAAAAATTTTTAAAAACGAAGTGGAAAATCAATTAAGTAAAAAGATTTTTAAAAAAAAAAAAAAACACAAACAAAAGGTATAAGGAAGTGATAGAGGTGTGAATATGAGTCATCAATTTAAAGAATTATGTGCAAAAAATAGTATTATTACACCAAACAATGACTGCCACCATATTCTCCTCAATCAAATGGAATTACCGAAGAAAAAAATAGAATTTAGGGTTCATTTGTCAAATACCAAGTTAATTTGAATGAGAAATGTTCTTGCCAAAGAAATTTCAATGCAAAGGCAAAAAGTGAATAGATAGGTTACACACATTGAAAAAAAAAAAAGAAGCTGGTAAGAATATAAGCCCAAGGTTGACTCTTTAAATTGGACCCTTGAGCACCTCAAGTTTTTAAAGGGATGGTATATATAAAGTGGACTTGTCCATTAGCCTTGAGCTTATGGTTTGACCAACCGTGGCCTACGCCGTAGGCGGCTCGCCCATCCCGACCCGTCCCGGTTCGTGCGAGCGGGGGGGAGGGGCGGGCTTGGGTTTTAATTGAATATAATTTTTTGGAGAAAATTTATTCAATTATTTTAATTTTTAAATTAAGAAAATTATATTTCTTCCCCGGAATAACTTCCTTTTGCGAAAAGTATACCAGTTCGAATTTTAAAAAAGCAAGGAATTACTAAATTTTTCAGAATTTTTTCTTTTAATACGCAAACAGGTGCAAGCAACCTTTTAATTTGTGCAGAAAGGTCCTGGCGTAGCTATTTGGAGGAATAAGTACTATTGGCCAAATGGGTGACTTCAAAGAGGAGTGACTCTCTAAAAAAGTGAGATGAGTTCTATAAATCCCTCCACCATCCAGCATTCTCATAATTCGAAATCATTTCAAAGCAAGTGTTAGAGAGTGCTAGAGCATCCATCATTTTTCTAGTGTCTTTGAGAGAGAGAAGACTCTTGAAGGTTCGGAAAAAGTGATCTTCTTATTTAAAGTACTACTATCCGAAGATCGTTACTTTTGCATCTTGGGAGTCGTACGGCCATATTCTGTAAACTACAAGTCTGCGTCGTCAACAACTTAAGGCTATTGAATTTAATTCAGATCTCAGCCAAATTAAATTAATCATCTTTAAGTTGCATTGTTTTATTACATTGTTTATATTCTGTTCTTCTATTATTCTACTTACTGATTCAAACTTTCTAATTTTAAACGCAGAACAAAAGAGCACACCTTTTTCTAACCACGTTTGTACCATCAAAATGTTTATGATCGGTTAGGATCAGTGGGTAATGTTATGATTAGTTTGGTAAAGTTATGAAAGGTGTATATGTTCAACAGAAAACATAGTATGTTACGCATCATTGTGATAAACGTTATGATCTTTGTAATCAAAAAAAGTTGTGATTTTTTTTGTGTTACCAACCATCGGTTGTGGTGAATGTTACGATTATGGTGATAATGTTTATTATGGAGACCGTATACATAATTTTTAGAGTTTTGTGTTTTAAACCTACTCTCATTTTTTTGTACAATTTTTCTTTAAATATTTATCTCTTTCTTTATCTAACCCTTCCATAAAGCTACTATAGAGTCAGAAAATTATGGCTTGTTCGATTAATTCAATTTTGAACATATATTAATGTTTACCGTTTGTTTTTGGTATTTTTTATTTTATTTTCCACAATAATATGAGCATTCAAGAATACTAATATAATAAACCCAATAAGTTATTCGGTTACTCTCCATAATCTACCTGTTCTCGGGGGAGTAGGGGGGGAAGAATGCCGTCCTTTCCCTCTCCGCTTCCCTTTTCCCCTCCCCTCCTCCCCCCCCTCTTACTTATATAGTATTTTTTATTCAACTTATGAGCTCTACTAAACAAGATTGGATCTAAACACGCAAAAATCTTTTGTGCCTTTTCTTTACGGTAATATGCCCTAAGTTCATCAGATATTTTTTATTATTTTTTATTTATCAAATGATGAACAACTTTAAAGACGCATTGAATGCAATGTATTTATAAGATGAGTCAATCATATCTAAGGCTATGAATTAATCATATCAATGACGAAATCAACTGGTAAGTATCATTTTGGTTTTCTTTAAGATTATCGTGTGTTCTAATCTTAGACAGCGACCAGAAAGTCTCCGTAAGCATGTATCGTCTTAATCGCTAATAGTGCACATTGACAAAAAATTATTTCTTTTACCCTTCCCTCGGTGAAAATAGTTTTTTAATATTTGACTGACCTCATAGATCAAACAGGAGACTAGTATAGTAAATCAAATCTTCAACAATATACAAGCCAAACCCTGAATGCCAATAAATCTAGATGACCCAATCCTTAATATTCCTTGTCATGCAAGAACAATACACTTTCCTCTTAAAGAAATATATAAAATAGAGTAAGGTTTGCTTTGATTAAGGATTGGTAGGCGGAAAAAGAAAAAGAAAGATAAATTTTTTTTATTTTTTTTTTCTTCTCACATCATTGATCAAGCATACATAACCGTATGTCAACGTGTTTAGAATACAATCGAGGAACCCCTTTTGAAAGGGGGTGTCCATGAGCCCAGTTCGCACTACTTAATTTAGTTTAAATTGGGCTATTTATTATTTTAGGTTTTTTGAGCTTTTTTCGTTTGTTTTAAAAGTTTTATATTTTTTTTTCTTGAAAATAATTTTGAAAATTTAAATATATTAAAGGAAAAAAAAATAATTTTTCACTAAGAAAGATTAATTACTAACTCGAAATAAGAAAAATTTTTATTTTAGTAGACTTTTTTAGTTATAAATTCTTTTTACACAGTTTCAACTCTGTTTTGTTAAGAAGCAACCCCTAAAGTTATAATATAATCAAACAGTAAAAAATTTATTTTTTAAAAAAGACGAAATTAACATTAATTATTCAAAACTAAATCTAAAATTGTGTTTTAAGGTGTGAACCTTCGCGTTTACAATTAGCCAGCAATAGTTGTTCTGTACATTTTTCATTACATATTTTTTGTGTTTCCTGCTTCCTACCCTTTTCCATAAGGACTATGGTAGCATATGCGTAATTCATATTTTTTCACGTTATGACAAATATTTTTCTTTATATCCTGGTGGAACGGTTCATCGTGTTGTCCAATTGGATTCAACAATCGGAAATAGGTTGACTAGCGAAAAGCCAAGAAAGCTATAGGACCCCACTCTTAGCGTGCAAGAACAGTAGACCAATTAATCTAAATAAGCTAAATTTCTTGTTGTCACTAGAATGTTTTTTTAATTTAATCAAAGTTTTAACATTTTCATTTAATCCGTTTTAATAAATAGTTAAAAAATATAAAATTATAATCAAATAATAAATTTTTTTACATCGAAGAATTTTAAAAAATAACCAAATAATGCAGAAACGCAATGGTCTAATATTAAGAATCCCGAAAGTTCTCAAAATTTTGAAATAAATGAATTTAATATTTACTTAAAAGCGTGTGAATTTCACATATACAAATAAATTTAAATTATTAGTTTAAATTCCTGAGAATTTTTTAATTTTAAATTTTTTAAAATCGTACCAATTCAGACAGGTCTTGGATCAGTCCTTTCTAACCAAAACCAAATCTCAATTGGTGTGGGAAGGTGTGAACAGAGGCTTCATTCTCCTCTGCCCACTCCCCTCAAAAAGCATATCCTAAGTCTAAGGCCCGTTTTGGCGGGAGGATTTGGAAGGGAGATATTTCTCCCCCCCAATTACTTTTTTTTTTCGGGACGTTTGGCTAGGTCGGATAGCCCTCGGATAAGTTATGTCCCCGAGGTGGATAATTTTCGGTGCCTAGCGCCTAACTAAAGTTATTCGGGAGATAATAAGTTGGGATAAGAAAAAATATATAAGAGAAACAAAATATAATATATATAGAATATATATAGAATAAAAACATATTTTAATATATAAATATTTTTATTTTTTTTCTATATATATTTTCTTTTTCTTATCCTCACCCTTATCCACCTATTCTAAAAAGTATTCAACCACAGTTAAATTTATCCTCCTCTAAAATTATTCTTTCCCTAAAATTCTCCTCATTCCTATCCCCACCAAACGGCCCTAATTACCTATAATATCATTCACCACAAGGAATAATCAGTCATCAAGTCCTCATAAACCTCTACGGACCAGTCCACCAAGTATGGCACCTACTTTTTCAATTTCAAACCTAGCACTGTGTTTTGTCCTTCTAGTATTGTCCTTCAGTTGTTTTCACAATCAAGATCAAATCGCCACCGGACGAACCTTCCCACCGAGCCCACCGGCTCGCCCAATATCGGTCATCTCCCCACCTCATAAAATCCCCAGTCCACCCACCGGAACCCTCCACTCCTCTCTCAAACCCTCGCCGGTCTTTCTCTCTGCGGTTCGGGTCCCCGCCTCGTCCGTCCTTCGTGTCATCGCCTTCGGTGTCGAGAGTGTGGTCCACCAAGACGACACCGTTCGGGCCAACCGCCCTCGGCTCATCTCTCCGGCAAGTACATCGGGTACAACTATACACCACAACGTCGTGGGCCGCCCCTTATGGCGACCAACTGGCGCAACTCCGCCGCCTCATGGCCGTCGACAATCTTCTCTGCCTACCCGCCTCCCGCGTCCGCCGCGTTCCGCCGCGACGAGATCAACCTGTTACTCAACAGTCTGTACAAAAAAACGTCTAACGATTTTCGCAGAGTCGATTTGAAATCGAAGTGCTCGGGCTCAGCTTTATATAAAATCACCAAATGATTTCCGGAAAACTGTATGCTCAAATTCATCCCTCTCATATTCTCTCTTCTCCTCCCCCCTCTCTGCTCCTCCTGTCTTTCTCTAGAATGTAAACCCCGAGTTTTTTTTTTTTTTAATTAAATGTATTTTATACAGAAAGTTGTTTGGTAATTATAGATTACAAACTATTTATTATATTTTTTGCTAGCTCTTTTAAGGGATATTCCCGTTGGGACCTTCATAATGGAGTCAGAGAAGGACTAACGTTGTCACTATATCAACCTTTGCAGATTTCTATTAATGCAAGATTCTTTGTCTAATTTTGTCTCTCTATTTCCCTAAAGTATTTGTTCATACAAAAATCGATAATTAAAGTAGTACCCAAAGTTCTGTTTGAACTGGATGTGAACTTTCCACTTTTTACTTTAAAAAACATTAATTGTCTCCGAACAAAGGTAATTTTGAAAAATTAATTTTTTAATTTTTTTAAAAAATAAACATAAATTAGATTCAAAGTATTTATTATATATTTTTTATTATATATTTTTTAATAGTTTTCAGTATCCGATTCAATGACAGTAATCCGGATGCACAGCGGGGGCCCTATATTACATGATTTTTGTTGATTGTTTTTTTGGTTTTGATTTACATATATTGAGCCAATATTTTTGGACAGGTATTATGGCGAGATTGGCGATTCGGAGGAGGCGGGGGAGTTTCGGGAGCTCGTGCGAGAGACGGTTCGAGCAAGTGGGCGTCGAAGCCCAACGATTTCTTGCCGATATTGCATGGATTGATTACGGTGGTTTACGAGAAGAATTTGCGGTCGGATTCACGGGAAAATGGAACCGCGATACTACAGGTCTGATCAATGAGCATAGGGGCTTAAGAGTGGTAACAATTCATGATCGATCATTTGCTTTCTTTTGCAAGAATCGGAGCCAGAGTCTATACGGATGCTATCATTAGAGGGCTTATCTTGGTAAGTGGAATCTTCTCCATTTCTAATCCTTTGAGCATAACTCGAGATAATGTTTACACAACATAACTTTCAAACTTATTTTTACTTAAAAATTTTAAGGCTGTATGAATAGGGGTCCCCTCATACTACAACGAGCTCGCTGATACCGTGTAGGAAATCTCCCGCGAACATATACGTGCTGTGTAAAGATCACTGTGTTAAATTTATCGCTGGTGCATTCGATGTATCATTAAATAAACTCATCACACACATATTGAACACATTCTCGTCTATACTTCTTTTAACAAAATTTATAATTAGATATATCAAAAGAGATCAAAAATAGGGAGATTTTGCCCACAATGTGGGGATGAGATGAAATAAAATTTAGGGACAATTTTTAGGAACTAAAAACACAAAACCCTTTAAAAGGCTGATGCTCATTAGAGTTAATTTTGGTGTTATTTGATGTCTAGGTGCCCTATAACTTTTAAAGTAGTAGGGAATTATCTTAAAAAATGTTAGGCCTCAATGCTAAGTTGGGCTTCAAAGAAACCCATAATAATTGCGTAGTGTTTTATTTTAAGATCTCTTGTTTAATTATTCGATGCCAAGTCACTCGTAACGGCTCCGTTTGGGGTACGAGTTTCTTTTTTTTAGTGAATTTTTTTAAATTCGATAAAATTTATTACATTTGAGACTTTTTCGTCGAAAAGATTTGAAAAATATAAATTTTAATTTACAACGGCAAAAAAATTACTAATACTAAAAAATTCAAAAACTAAAAATCAAAAAATCAACCAAAAAACTGGGCCTAATAAATTAGTAAGGAATTATTGTTTATGTAGCATTGCTGCCGCGTCCCTGTGTTGCTGGGGTTGGGGCGGTCCAAACGGGGGGCAGCGCTCCATGCACCGACGCGCGTGTCGTGCTCGTGCTCTCGGTGTTCTCCCCATTGCAATAGCGTTCGTCCTCTTTCTAATCACAGGAAATAGGACAAACAACTCCAAGGACTACGAATGTAGACCAAGTTGAAATAAGTCTCTTGATTACTTATTGCCCCGTGATACAAGTAGGTGGTAAAATGGACTTGGCGAGAGAAAAGATACAATGACTAGAATTACAAAAATAGAGCCATCAATCCTAAAATTGAACCTAAAACTCTCTCCATCAATGCCTACCCGCCACACTACAATGCTTCCATCCCCATCCCCATCCCATCCCCTCTCCCTCGGCCCCTCGACCACCAACTCCAATGAGCCACCGCTTCATATCCAACTATCTGCCATCTTTCTCTGTCCCATCTATCCAAATGTTTTTGATCTACAAAGGAGAGGATAAAACAGTTTTGGGAGGGGAGGTGGCGAGAGAGTAGGTGTGTGGATAGGTTTAGTTGGGTATTGACGTCGAAGATCGATACATTTTGGGGAATAAGATTGATGATTGTACTTCTACCAACTTAATTTGTTAGAATGACGGTGAAGGTGAGATCAATTCATATTCGACGTCTCTAACGATTAGCATGTTGATTCCTCTTCAAGTATCCCACCAATTGTTCTAGGTATTCTCTGCGCTTCTGAAAACAGTTTGCACTGAATTGCAAATGGCCATATAGACTTGAAATCTCAAAGTTCTTAATCCATGCACAAAACCTTGGACAACTTTAGCCTGGAAAAGAGTAAAATTATTCGTTTTGAAGTGCTCTCTATAATTTAATCTTTTCGAACTAGTGAAACCCAGACCCCATTTGCCTCAAGCCAAGAGCCAGGGCGGCGCGAAGTAGCACGTCCTTCGCGCGCGTGCGCACACATGAGGAAATAAGAATTCGGCACCAAATCTGGTCCTATACACATACATAAGATGTACAGCAAAAGTCGACAAAGAACTGCTCTGTCTCCATAGTGGCTGGCAAACACAACCACCGGGTGTGTGTAGTTCAGGGAGGGGCCTGCGTTAGGGGTGAAGGGCGTTTGAAGTAGGAGTAGACGAAAAAGACAGGAGGTAGATCAAGGAAGTTGAAAAAGGGGGACGGAGGAAGAAAAAAAGAGGTGAAATAATTGGATTTGGAGAAAAAAGAGAAGGGTGGTGATAGGTAGGGGGAGACTCTTGACTTCACACAAAATTTGAAAGACTAAACATTAGAAACATCTTATTAATTTTAGCATAAATTATCTTCAAGGAAACCTGACATAATAATTTCAAGGTAAGGGGAGCATTGCAATTTTAAAATTACAAGAGAGTAGCTGTAGTATCAAAATCTTAGAAATGTGCAGTAAACTATCCCCATAATTTTTTTGGAAATTTTTGTATTGGTGATACAATGTGATGTTACTATTTATTTGTAATTTGTAAATTCCAGGTTCATGAGACTTGCGGCACAGATACGTCACAGTGACAATGAATGGGCAATTTCCCTTTTTAGTGAATACCCAAGATATTGAAAAGGCTATAGCCGAGTTAGACGGGCTCACCAGTGGACATGAGCGCTGGTTGATGGCCCGATCTCTCAACTGCATTACCTTCAGGCTATTATCTCCGAAACATTTCGCCTGTTCCCTGCGCAACCATTGTTAGTACCCCACATCCATCCGAAGACTGTAACGATTTGGGGGGGGATTCAACGTGCCACGCGACACACAATCGTGCTGGTCATGCAGGGGCTGTTCACAGGGACCCGAACGTCTGGATGACCTACAGCTTTAAGCCAGAGAGGTTTGAAGTCGCAGAAGTGGAGGGACACAAGTTTACTACTACTGCCATTTTGGGATTGGGAGAGGGTTTTTGTCCGGGTCCCTCGGGTTGGCCCAGCGCGTTTTCGTTGTTTGGGTTTAGGGTCGTTGATCGTGCTTTGAATGTGAGAGAAGTGAGTGAAACTACAGTGAATCTCACTGAAGGGATGGGCTCAACCATGCCCAAACTCTGAGCCGTTGAAGCCATGGTGCAAAACAGTGGAGATAATGAAAGAAGCTTCTATACGAATCTGTGCAAGCCGCTGACCGTTCTTAAATTGTCATAGCGACTTTTCCTCCGTCCGTTTGGATATTTTTTTTTAGTTACTTTGATTTTTTGATTTTTGTTTTTAATTAACTTTTTTTACAGTTTAATAAAATTTTCTTTTGAATTGATGGGCATCTTTTTCCCTGTTTTTATTATTTAAAAAATACTAAATTGTCTAATAGAAAGCATTTGAAAAGTCATTTTTTTATTTTTTTTAATAGACATAATTAAGATCCGAAATATTTTAGTTGTTTCTTCTATTTTTTTTTTTTTTTTTTTTTTTTTTCGTCTTTAGTAAAAAATTTCATAATTTAAATTTTTCGGTATCTGTCCTGAAAATAATGCTCTACATCAATCAATGATGAACAGCCTATAAATATGATTCAAAGTCAAAGAACAAAAAAATGTGACCACATTATTTAATCAATCCCTCTAAAATGAATCAACACTAGTATTGCGCCATGGTACTAAATAATTCTTTTTTTTAACATTATCTCTTCTTAACAACTTTCCAACGTTGTATCAGAATTAGTAAAATTGCCCTTTACCCCCCCGAGCATTACGGAAAAAAAAGAGCGTATTCGTTATACTCTTACAATTTAAAAATTATATAAGATATAAAGACCAGATAAAAGATACATTAACATCATATACACAAAGATATAATTACTACTAAATGGAGAACAAAGTAAAATATAATGATTGTAAAAAAACTTTGTTAGTTTGAGAGAAATGAGAAAAAAAGGGGTTTTAATATTTTTTGAGTGAGTCCCCACTAAAATTAATCCATGAATAAAAATATGCCTCGATTTAGAGATTTTTTGTCTATTGAATAAGAATTTAATGTGAATCCGCACCACATTTGAGAATACGAAGTGGTATTTTTAGGGTGAAAAAATAAAAATCTTAAGTGAAATCTTAATCTTAACCTTGGATTAACTCAATGGATTTTAACCAACCGTAGATATTGATAAATAATTTTAAAATTCAAATGAGTCGTGTGTTATGATTATAGATAGTTATTTGGAAGATTTAAAAATATGTGTGTTTTTAATATTATAAATGTTTTTATCCTATTATGATAAAATTTATTTAAATATTTTTTTTACTCAAATATTTTTATTATATGATAAATTATTTTTAATAAATTAAAAAAATTAAAAACAGGTCATTAAAAATAACTTTCCTTTCTATTTGACATTTTTTCTATTTGCTTTATTTTTCACATTTTATTATCTTTAGTGGATTTTTTTACTAATTAATTAATATTTTAACTTTTCAATTTCTCTTGTGAAAAGAGTATAAAAATAATAAAAAATTATCTAATTTTACAACTATTTTTTTTTACTTTTTTAGTTCTTTTCACTAATTAGATAATTTTTTATATTTTGTTTCAAAATATTTTTTTATTTTTATTAACTTTTCCCTTAATTAGATAATTTTTTATATTTTTAGACTCTTATTAATATCAAAATAACTTAAAATAATATAAAAAATTAATAAAATAGAAAAAAATATTAATAAAAAAATAAGAGAAAATAAAGGTGTTTTTTAATTTTTTGTCGTGGGTTGTCCACTAAACAAAAATAATCCAATAAGTAAAACTTATGCCCATCTTTAAAGATTTTTATCATTTGATAAGACTCTATGAAGTCTCTCACATTGTAAAAAAAGAAGAATTGATGTTTTGGGAGGAAAAAAATAATCTCAAGTGAAATATTAACCATTGGATTAACTTAAATGGATTTTTAACCGTAAATAACAAAAAGTAAATTTGAGATTCTCTCACATTTTAAAAAGAAGGAAGTGATAAAGTTTTGGAAGAAAAAAAAAGTAATCCAAGTTAAATATTAACCATTGTATTAACTTAAATGAATTTTAAACCGTAAATCAAAAGATAAATTTAAAATTCAAAATGAATTTCATTATAATTAGATAAGAATAAACGTTCAAAGTGGGTTACTTTAAACATTAAAATAAAAGTCCCACTTGTATTATTTATCTTCCCAACAAATCATCTTTTATCATTTCTTCTTTCCAATATGCACACACCAACAACAATAGACAAGTACTCAACGATCCCTACAATTAATTTCACTTTATTACACTTTAGTTTCATATGTTTAAGTTTTCAACTCCTCCTTAATGTAATATATGATTTTTCTATAAGTCCTATGCTATTACAAATAGTTACTTTTAAGTTTTTTTATTATTATGAAAGGTTCTTCGATCTTTGATATCAGTAGTGAATCCAGACTCTATTCATTGCAATGTGTGTTTTTCTATTTCACGTTAGGTATGAAAAATTTAGCAAGTCGGATCCAAAATCGATATTAAGACTAAAAAACTAAAAGCAATGTTTTGAAACTGTCAGCCAGTCCAACCGGTGAACCATTCAAACTGGTGCAAGTTTGTCTATATCCCGAACGATTCTCTCACACTTAAAAAATAAAACAAATTGTCCTTTTGAGAGGGAAGTGAACTTAAAGTAACATGCCAACTAACCCTAGCACACCTTTATTGCTTAGAGATAATATATTATATATAATTAATTTTTCTTGATTCATTTTAGTTTTTTTTACCTTTTGTGTTACCCTCTTTTTTAACATTTTTGGGAGACTCTCCGTCAACTGTTTAATATTCGAGAGTGGGTGATGGTAATACTTATTAAAATATTATATTTATATTTTAAATTTATTAATACATAATCTGTTTCCGTCTGTCACGATTTGATTCTAGTTTGACTCAATCACGGGTTTGAACCCGTAACCCATTCACCATCATTTTTTCAGTTCAATAGTCTGATTTTCAAACATGCTTAAAAGAACTTTTTCATAAGAAAAACTTGAAAGAAAATATCCTTCATTAGCAAAGAGCAACAATAAAATCTAATTAAAATATATTAGGGATAAATTGAAAAATATTAATACATGAGAGACCAAAGATACGACGAATATTGGGGTCTCGACTCCTGGTATACCCTCCTTCTCATCGGTTTACCAAAAAAAAAACACTCGGGTCTTCATCACCACTGCGTCCGCTCCGATTAGGCATTCCAGAAACGTAGATGGACCTAGCAAACGCGCTCTCATGAAAAAAGACGACCCTCCATGTTAAGTCTGACAAAAATGCAACAAATTGTAATCCAACAGATAAATTATCCAAAAAGCAGAAAAACGATCCATGCACCGCGGCCGAGCGAAGGTTCTTCCGGGAAGTCGCATCCTGGGCGGTGTATACTAAAGGACTCGTGCTGTCTGGTGTCCACCTCGAGTCCAGTGTTTTTAATAGAACTGTTGTTCTTCGGATTTACGTATTTTCTTATTGGTCCCCTGGAAAAGCAAAAAATATAAAAATATAAAAAGAGAAAAAAAGGAAGTAATTAATTAAAAAATATTATTGGTTACTTTACTTTTCCTACTCTAAGTTAAGACAAAAAGTAATTATTCTTGAAACAAAATAATCAAGAAATTCAAATTTATCCGAATCGGAATTATTCATCGCGGGGTGTGCCCGGACTGCAAATGAAAGAGTTCGTTCACGATCTGTCCTAGTTCGGCTTGTTTAGGGCTCGGTTCAGTTTGTTTTATAAATAAACGAGTTCGAGTTTTCAAAAGCTCTTAAAAATATTAATTCGTATTTTGCTATATATAACATGTAAAACCTTTGACTATTTATAAGAAAAATAAGAATATTTTCATATAAAAGGTTTATTTATAACTTTTTCTGCTTAAGATTACCTGATGTTCTCTTCCATATTTGGACTGTGCCCCGCGTCTATGGCTCCTCGTCTATCCTTCGTCCCATTCTCTGCGTCGCTGCTTCGCCTTGTTTCTTCTCGCTCCGCGCGCTCACGTGACACCATCACTCTTTCTCGCTCCTTGCCCTGCTTTCACCCCCACTGGTAAGCAACGCTCGCATTTCCCTCCGGTCTGCAGCTCCTACTAAACCTTATGCTCCCCTCTCCCCCATCTCTTCCCCCTCTTTTTCCCTCTATGTCTGCTCTGTCCGCTGTCTTACTCATAGCTTTTCTATAAACCCCTTCCAGGCCTGCAAAATGTCACACAAAGCATTGCTCATCTCATATAAGCCCTATCTACACCACCTACCGTCTACAGTAAACCAAGTTATACTTCAAACCCATTTAAAAATTAACAAATATATAGGGAAAATTACAATAAACCCGAAGGCTATGGGATACCACGCGCTAAATCCTTCACCACCCTCTCCCTTCCTCTATCTTCCTTTGACTCTTTTCAATTCTCTTTCATTTTCTCGAGGCTCGTCTCTCATATCCACATCGTGAAGAACCTCCCTTCTCACCATTTCATTTTTTACCCTGTCGCCACCAATTCTATCCTCTGTCTCGCGTTAGCCTCATTATGACGTGAAAAATCGTACGACCTTGTGTTCTTCGAGGGCTCCTAATAAACACTTGTTATCGCAGGTTTCAAGGTCCCGTACATTTGGAGACTCTCTCTTGTGTTGCTCTGGCTCCCTGCTGGCTCACTCGCCGACGGGCCGGCCCAATGCTCCCTCACGTCTCCTGACCTCCTCTTGCGGCCCCCGCGCCTGCCTCGTGGGCGCGCCCACCTTTCCTCCTCTGGTGGTCTCTCGGGCCGGCCCCGTTGAAGGCAAGAAGGACTGATACGACTCGCGTTGCGGTGTCGAGGTTCGTGTCGGAGCTGCTTCCCTGTCGGTCTCCCGTTTCCTCCCCACTTGTTTTGGATGAAACCGTGTTGCAAGCGACAAAACGGAAGAAAACCTGCATAGGATCCCGAATTGCGGGGGGCCATCAAGAAGGGCAAGTCTTTCCGCAGGCTGTGCTCGTTCGCTGCCCGCGCGCACCTCGCGACGCATATGGTCCCACGTCAGTCTATGCCCTCCCGAATCTGTCACGGGCCTCGAGCGGCGCGCCGCCTCTATCTTGTGTCTGCGCGACCGCGCGCCGCCGCCACCCACATCCTGTGTTAACCCACTGCGCTCGGTGTCCTCCTGCCCGCCCAACACCCTCCCCGCAGTTGCCTCGGTCCTACTGGTATGACGCTCTCTCCGTGCCTGCCGGGGCGGCTTCGGCGGGCCTGCGTGAGGCGGCAAGTCTTGCGTATCGGATAGGGCTGCTTCCTTGCCCCGAATCATTCCCTTCAACATAAATGTGTGCCTAAACAAAAAGGAGACAGGGCACAGGCCTCGCGTCATTTACCAAATTGAGAGCAAAGAGGCAAACAAGTCGAATCTGCATTCGGGAGTCCCCCCAACCATTGGGTATAGATAGCCGAGACAGAGAAACAGAGGCTATCGTACCGTATGTGGTGGTGTTGTCCACCGAAGCCAATTGTTTGTAGTATTGGGGCTCCACAAACTCTTCTAAGCGCTCGATCTTTGCCTCTCTGAAAATAGGGCCCTTGACGATAACACACAAAAGGTAAAACATAGTACAACATGAAAGAAAAAAAATGGAGCGACTTAGGGAAATAACAAAGAAAGAAGAGACCTTTGTGCTCTTGACCTCTGTAGATTTTGTGAGTGCAATTCGTGCTGCGGCCTACCACTCCGCTTTTGTGTAAACTTCCTGGGTGAAACTCCGCTCCTGTGGGCTTCTGGTAGTCGGGGTATTTTCCTCAGAAAGACATGCTTCTTGTGCGTTGGGTTCGTTCTTGACATCGGAGGCTTCTCGCTTCGCGTTGGGTGTGCTTTGTGTTAGCGTTTTGGTATTGTCTTCGGTCTTTACTGTGCGCGGGCCTCTTCTTCGTCCTGCTTCCCTCTCTTTGCGTCCCATTTCGCGTTGACACATGTTTTGCGGTGCTCACTTGTTCGCCCGCCTATGACTCTCCTCCTGAAGACCCTTCCCGGCGTCCCAGCCCGCCCTTCTGTCCCTTCGTCACTTTCTCTCTCCTCTTGTCTCCTATTCCATCGCTCTCGTGCCTTCCACCCGCCAGCGCCTTACTCACCTCTTTCTTCCCTCTTCTGCCCCCCTTTGTCTACTCTCGTCGTCCGCTTGTCGCCCTTCGCTATGGCCTTCTTCCTTACACTTCTCTGGTCGCTTCTCCTGCTGCTTCCGCAATCTCCGCCTCCACCTCGTCCTCGTGCCTCCTGTCCATTCTTTCTCTTCCTCCCCGCCATGGCGATATACCCCATCTGTATATATTTTTCTGAGGTAACGAGTTTGGTTGGAGAAGGCTTATTGGCTACTCTGATATAATAATACGCCGCCAAGCAGAGATAAGCCAGGGTAAAAACAATCTTTTCTTGCAACTGATTAATCGGAACCATAATAAATATTTAGTTGGTTTTAAAAAGTTGTTAAAATTTATGTTTAAATTGAATTAAAACTTTATAAAATTTATAAATTTTAAAATAAATTATTATTTTTAGAAATTAAATTTATTTTAATAAATTATATTAAAAAAATAACTATAATTATTTTTTAATGAAATCAATTAACTTTACTTGTACGTTGTGGCTCCGTCACCGATTATAACAGAGTAATTCGTCTTGCAAAAATTTATCTTACTTGATATAAGTAAATATAAGAACAATGTAATCAGTATGATTGTTTTTGTTTTTATAGGTTTCAATCAAATTAATTTTTTGTATAATATATTCAATACGAAATTTAAAATACTAATTTTTGCTATTGAGTGAATCCACGCGAAGAGCTTGTTGGGAAGGCATAACGGACTTTACGGGTTTGTTAGCTCTCTCTCTCTCTCTCCACCTCTCCTCCGCCCTCCTCTTCCCGTCTCCTCACCCTCTCTCTCTCGCTCTCGCGCGCGCTAATTCATCCTGCGCGTACACCAGAGCTTTAGGTTCCGGCTCGCCCGGTGTCCGGTTTTCTCCACACACACTCGATTCTCGCCTCTCTCTGTTCGGGTTCCAGGCCCCTCGACCCCTTCTTGTCACATCGTCATCATGTCTGCCGCTCACTTTCGAGGTTTCTCTGCCCTTGGACGCGCCTTCGATCACGATCGCTACCCGCGGCCATCGCCCCGCCCCGTCCAGGCGCTGGCCTATCTCGGCGCTCTGCTACCGGTGCCCTGATGGCCGCGCTGCTTTCCGCGGCGGGCTACCCGGCCCTAGGCTCTGAGCCCTTCGACGAGCGCGTCGTTGCGATGGACTCCGTTCACTCTCGTGCGTGGCGTTCTGACACCGGCGCCGACCGTCTCCGCGTGTCACGGCGCGCGGGCCGCCGGCCTCACCTTTCACTTCCACAAATAAATATATCTTGAGGGGCCTCCTTCGCTAGGCTCGCGCTGCCTGAGAACTGCGTGATCTGTGCCCCGTGGAGGGTCCCGCAGGGTCGTGTAACCGTGCGCGGGTCGGGGGTCTGGCTGCGCGTGTGTTGATACGTTCACAGGCCGTGGATGCTCGCGCGCAGCGGCTCGGCTCGCGACGAAGGTGGTCTGGCGCTGTGGTCCTGGACCCCACATACCCACCGGGCCACACTCTGACAAAACTAAAAATTACTGTGTTCCTCTGTATTCCATCGGCTCTTTCACCCCCCAGCCCTACCTTGTCAATCTACTTTTCGCGTCACCCACACCTATTCTTTTCCATCCGCGGTCTGAATAGGTTCCCGCCTCGGCGCACCGTAAGCCTCTGTGTTTGGAGTTCTGCGTGGTCAGCGCGTCAGCGTGTAATAACTCACACTAGTCCAACCACGCACACATAGTCAGCGCCTGCGTGTTGTGTGTGGGTGCGGGGGGGGGAACAGGGCTCGCGGCGCCCTCGCAGCGCGTGAAGTTGTCCGGGTGCCTGTCGCAGACCCACGCTACGGTAATGACCCCATGTTCAGGAGGTGTTTGTTGCCCTTCCAATAGAAAAGAAGTGAAATTAATACGGCGTACGAAATCAAGCCATAACTCCACTCAAACGTAATGAAAATAAAAAAAAAAGTCCGAAATCCTATAAAAAATAACTAAAATAGGAAAAAGAAAGAAAGAAAATGAATTTAGGAAGTTTGTTGTTGACCAATACAACAGATGAAAGCATGAATGGTGAGGGAATAAAAAATTCACATAGTTTTGAGTTGCCCTTGATTTCCTGACGGACTTATGAAGGCCTCGAAACACCAAAATTAAACCGCCAACTATTGAATTCTTTGGATCCCATGAGATACAATATTTTGTACAGTATTTGTTAATCTTTTCATAGTGAATCTTCTCATCAGGACGTAAGCGAGTTGTGGAACTTATAAAATATAAGTTTTACTAAGTGGTGTAATTTCAGTTCCGTCCATTGTACTTCTTGATATACTCTTATCAAGCTTTTTTTTCTAGTAACACTTCAGAAAGAATTATTTCTTAAATATTTTTTTATTATATGTTGTAATCTTTTTGTATATTTTTTAGTTGTAAATGTTAGAGTCATTATTTATAAAAAATTAAAAACTAATCAAAAAATCGTTTTTTTTTTTTTTTTAATTAATAAAAAAAATCAAAACATGTGTCAAGTGTTGGGGGTTTTTTTTGAATTAATGATTAATACCAAATACTAAAACATAAAATAAAAATAAATGAAACAAAACTAATAAAAAAATAAAATTTAATGAAAAGAAACAAAACTAAAACAATTAACAAAACTTAAAAGAACATAATTTTTTAGTATTTATAAATTTTACTAATAATGACTCCTAAAATCTAAACTTAAAAAATATTAGCAAACATATAATAAAAAAAAAGTATTAGCAAAATAAAAAAATAAAAACAGAAAAATAATAATTTTGATAAAAAAATACTTAAAAAAAAAAAACTAATAAAAAATTAAAAAAACTAAAAAAACTAAAAAAAAAAAACAAAACCGAAGAGAGAGAGAGAGATTTGGGGTGGGGGAAACAATAATTTTAGACGAAAAAAGCCTTGTAGGGCCGGGGAGGGTTTACCGGGGAGAAGGGGAGTAACAATTTTCAACTATTTGTAGGGATTTGGTTCACTTCTTGCACATCTGTTCCTTCTGTCAACGAATACGATGAATCTATTGTATAAAAGATATAAAATTATTTAAAATTTTTAAATTATCTCTTATTATTTATGATTAAAATTTATTTAATTCATTCAATAGGTAAGATTTCATATGAGATTTTTGTTAACAAAAAATAGTTTTTCTCTCCCAAATGTGTGGAGCCCAAATAGATTGTGATCAAATTACCAAAAAACCTCTAAAAATTGACATAATTTTTACGTATTAGATTTTTTTAGTGGAACTCACACAAAAAAAAGATTAAAAACTCATTATGTCCCTTCATTTCTCTCATTCTTCCCCCTCCCCTCTCTCTCTACAAGTCACCAATACCAAACACGAAGTCCACCACCAATAGCTGCATGCTGCCAGTCGTTACACCCGTCATTGTAGGTACTGCCTCTCGTTCTCTCAGTCTCTTTCTCTCTTATTACTATGTACTCCGCTTCTGCCTTGAATCGAACCATCACCACTGCCCTGAGGTACCACATCTTTCTCTATTTCACTCTTCTACTCGTTCTACTACCCCAACTACCGCCTTACCTCCACACCAACCCCATACCGCCACGCGCCCACGCCGTAGTCCCCCCTCCTTACCGACTCCCCGTTTGCAAGCTCACCGCGCGCGAACCTTTGGTTCTCCTCTCTCCCAGGGCTGCGGGTGGGGGTGTTAGGTTTATAAGTTGAGTTGGGTTGTTTTTTTGGGTGGCGTTAGGTTTTTTAGGGTTATTTAATGTTTTAGCTTGGGTCGAAACTCATACGGTTGGCACGAACAATGATAGGAGAGACGGGGATGGGCCAGCGGTTTATTGGTGTGTGGGCTTAGGTTTGTAATTTAGGCTAGGTTCCAATTTTAGTTACGATTTTTTAGGGTTTCTATTTTTTCTCGGTGGGTCAAAAGCTACGTTGGTGCTGGCAACGTAGGAGAGACGGGGATGGGGGTTGGGTCAGTGTCCCTCACTTCTCAGTTCTTTCTTTTTGTGTTTTATTTTTTTAATGGATTGAGAACATGATCATGTTCAAAGTACCGGAGCAAATTTTTGACGATAAAACCACCCTCACCGAAATTCAGCGATGACACTACCATCACTCCGCATGCGGACTTTTATTTATTTGTTTTATTTATTTGTTTTATTTTTTTTTGTTTTTTTTACAAAATTGGGGTTGACTTTTTTGATTTTGTTGTTTATTTTGTAGTGATTGGGTGGTGTTTTTCTAGTTTGAAAATGAAACCAAAGGAGGCCAAAATAATGAGGAATGGAGCAAGTGATGACATATCCATTGGACACAAACGGTGTGGTCAAAAAGTGGTTTAAATTATCTAATGGAGTTAAGAAAACTCACTTGAAGTGTTTAACTGAGCGGCATAAGAAATCGTAAATGTATCACGGCACTTAAACTTATAAAACACCCCAATTCACAAGACCCAAATCTTAAAGTGATTATATTTTTATCCTTCGTTGAACAAATAAAGTCAACAATGTCGAGGTTGCACATTTATGGAAGGTATTTTGCTACATAAAAATGATGGAGAGAAAGAGAATTATATATAAAGAGAGAAATATCAAAAAATGGGAAAAAATAGCAAAAATAAATTTTTTGCATATTTATTTTTATTTATTAATTTTATTATAAATAATTTATGACATCACAGTGCGATAGCATTTCGATAACGATTGATCCACGGTTAAACCAGTGACCCGTGATCTAGTCTTTTTTTAATTCGTTCAACGGCTCCCCTGGTTTTAAACACTTCGAAGGCAACTGTACCCAATGGTTCAATGTTAAAATACACTAGTCAGACTGTCCTTCCACTTTGTGAATAAGGAGAGATCAATCTTCAACTTATCTAATTGTCCTGTGCCAGTATAATAAATAATTGAAATTAAGGAGAGGGATCGCATCACTACATTATTAATATATCCCAACTAAGTTGTCACATATATATCTGTCAATCATTTGCACAACTCCTCCCAAAAAAGTTATTAATCTTATGAGATATAAAAGGTGATACATGAAATAAAAAAAATTATTTGTAATAATTCTCGTCAGGTGAACTATCCTCAATCTATAATGATCTTGATAATGATAAGTTTTTTATTTCAGCTTCAAGTTCTGTCACATGCTCTTCTTCTTGTCATCTATTATCCGTAAATGACCAATCTTTCAAACCAATTCGTGCTTCAGTACTTTTTAGATTTAGACTACTTTGCGTCTCAAATATGACACGACCACCTAAACTAAAACCAGCTTCTGATGCAATAGTCAAAACAAGAACAGTTAGAATATCACGGGTCATGGCAGAAAGCACAGGACATCTTGGTTCTTGTATTTTCCACCAGGCTAAAAGATTAAAATCGTTATCTTCCAATATCAATTATGCTGGGCGATCAAAATAACGTTGCAATTCTGAATTAGAAGATATAAAACTTGTTTGCATTCTTTTATTAAAGTTAAACATTTGTAAAGCTGTTAAGGAGGATGAAAAAATGAAGAGCCCCTTGCGGGAGTCAATGCAGACGGTCGATTTTGACCAACGATATTTTTATAATATTCATACAAGTCGAATAGAGTTTTCTTAGCAATGATATCCATTCTCATTTGTCCATATATTTGCATAAATAACTTCTAAGCAATTATCTACAAGTTCAAATTTATACCTAGGATTCATTACAATAGTCATACAAAAAAAGTAGTACATTGTTCTAATATTTATCATATTTTAGCATCATTGCA
>VIGQ01000645.1:5000-10036 GCA_009663005.1 Actinidia chinensis | reverse complement strand
ATTTCCAACTCATATCTAGCTCCTGCAAGTTTGTCAAATTTACTAAAAATTTCTGCTCCAAAGTCAAAAAAAATGAAGAGGTTAGATGGAAAACAGGAATAAGGCCGTGTATACTTATCAATTTGTGAATAAAATGAAAAAGTGATGTAAAAAAGATATTTTATTGGGTTCTATCATTTTTCTTTCCCTTAATAATAATTGAAAGAGAAGAGTCAAACTCACATCGATATGAATTTTTTCATATGAAAGGTGATCACTAGACGTTAGAGTCACAAAATAACTTCTAGAAATATTATTTAGAAGCAAAACATCTTGCCAATGCACTAGATGTTTCTTTCGAGGATCACAAAAATCTTAGTTTGGAAGCCAACTCACTAATGAATCTAGGTAAGTCGGACTTTCAAGTTCTTCAAATGGAAGAGAAAACTTCGAGGCACTCAGGTACCAATCTCTAAGTGCCAATCCCATAGGTTATGGAGCGCGAGAGGATAAAACTCGACCCATTGCGGTATTAAACGTGAACTCTTTTCCCATCACAAACCAATCATCAAATTGGTATCAATGTATATTTTATTTATTATCTGATGTGGACACATCAGCGAAGATACCGTTTAGTATTATTATAGTTCCCATGTAGTTTATTAAGTAATTTTAAACCGTTTTCGGGTAGTAAGTTGGAAATAAATAAGATGCCCAAAAAACATGTGTGAACCAATAGCATGTTCAAATTTATTTTAGCTCACAAAATTGATGGTTCATACATTATGATTAATTTAGGAGTTAAAACAACACAAAGCCCCACTTGTAACCAATGAGGTTAAAATAGTAACCTCCCACTGTTTTAATTCAAAGATTTTTCTTTTTTTCATTTTTGTTCAACATCAAGAAACTATATATGATGATGTGTCTAAGAGAAAATATCTTCAAGTAATTTGGACAAGTACGGGTCACAAAAAGTTTGCATATAATCAAACCTGTCTCTATTTCCTTGTCAAGAAATATGGGAACGGGCTAAAAGAATACCAAATAATGGAGATCACTAATTGTGTAATTTTCAACTAGCAGCTTAAATGGGTTTCATAAAATGAACATGGGATTCAACATTTGTCATTTGTTAAACTTTGAATATGGAGGTGGTTCGATATATATGTCGTGGGTCAACTTGATGCGGTGGGGGTAGTAAAAAAAAAACTGATATGATTAATTATAGTAACAAACACTAGGGGAAGGGTAAACTGAAGTTACTTAAGATGAGTAGTAAAAAGAATATGATTGAATGGACTGTCGTGAAACATTTTGGCTCTTGATCGAGCTCAATAGCATAAAAATATTCATGTAGCCGACCCCACTTGATGGTGACAGGCTTTGATTTGGTTTGATTTGGTTATTCTTTTCTTTTTTTTTTCCGATAATTCCATTTGGTGATTTATAATATTTTTAGATAAAAAAATCTTTTAATGTAATGATTTTCATAATTTGATTAACGGAGTTTACTTTTTTTAAGTAGGTTTAGATTATGGGCACTTTAAAAAGAAAAATTTAGATCACTTTTTTTTGAAAAAATTAAGGTTTACATATTAATAATAAAAAGCAAAGATATAATTGTTTATGAATACAAATTAAGAATTCTGAGGAGAAAAATAGAGAAGCTCTATCTACTTTAATTAGTGTATTGAAAAAAAAAAAAGGAAAACCTATATATAATGACCACTTTTGTAATTTTTGCCCAATAAAGTTACGACAAACTAGTTCAACGTGAGTGCACGGAGGACGTTGATAATAGTTTCAAAAGTAAAGATCACTGATATTTCTGAAACCACCAAGAGTGGACTGTATTGTCAGAAACATTAAGGAAGATCAGTGAAATTTACCCCATTCAAAAATATAATGGAGCGTCAAAGCAAAGAAATCCTAGCGTTTTCGAATTTGGACAAGAAAATATTTCCAAAATACAAGTGAATGACATAAAATTCCTTGATATGTGATCCCACACACTTAAGGTAAAGCATTGAGCTAAGTAGTTCTTACGTTTATTTTATCGGAAGAGGAAACATGCAGTATGTGCAATTGTCTACAACTAATGGAAAATAGATTGTTTCGGGTAGCATTCTTTATACTGGACTTTACTACTGTGTTGATTGATCCGTTCAAAAAGTTGCCACGTAGGGACAAAGTCTTCAGTGATGAAAGCACACCAAGAAAGAAATGGATACAGATGCTATTATCCAATAAGTTGCCCCTCCATTAGAACCTCCAACTTGGCAACCCACAGTGACAAGCGTTTCAAAATCCTGCGAAATTAATTTCATTTCAAGTCAAATTAAGGCTTCATTTGATAAGAGGTAGATTTCAAAATTAAACGCGGAAACCCCCCTGTACATAAATTATTCAATATAAATAGTTTTAGTACACTTAGATATGGATTAGTTTATATATTGGTTCTTGAACGTTGATTTTATGATTGAAATTTGGAATGACTAGTTTAATAAGGATGGTGCTTGATTAAGGATTTGATGAGGGCAAAAGAAAAAAAAAAGAGAAGAAAAGCTAAATCTAATCCAAAAATAACGGTATAGTGATTAGCAATCTTCATGCTATTAGATTTGTAGTTTTACAAAAATATCTCTCTGTACTTTAATCTTTGTTCCACCGCGATTTTCACAGTCACAATAACTAATTCTTATATTTTTGTTTATGCTAACGCTAATTACTTTGTGTGAAAAATAATATATATCCCAATGGGACCTAGGGCCGTATTTGGATTAAAGAATTGAAGGAGATATTGTTGAGAAAAAAAAAATATAAAGAAAAACGATTAAAAATCTTAACCGTGTGGATCCTTTATGGTGCTATATGGTGTAAGGTGGTATGGCGGCGGTGAACGGAAGTGGTGGTTATCAGGAATAGCCGGTGTGGAGTTAAACGCTTGGTCTAATTCGGCCCTGGGATAAGAAATTGAGTTATTTGAATTTTAGGGCGCCTGTGTTGTCCAAGTTGAGTTCATATAGGGATAAAATTGTAAGTAAAAAAAACCCACGTTTTGGGGTTGTCCTGAGCAAAAAATGGTTTGCATTAGAAGTTCCCGTCGTAAAAAAACCAAAGGTAGTTAGAACGCTTTTATTTAAAAGCGATTGGAGTTAATGGTACCTGGAATCTTTCAGGGAGATATGCACCAAAAATTCTCTTTTTGGGACTCTGACCATACCCAAAAAACACTAAACAAACAAGAGCAGGTCAATTTATGACTATATTTGGTAATCAGAGACGAATGGTATTGTTATCATATAACCTGAGGGAGTTATTGAAAGCCATCAATGCCGGATTTGTATTTGAAACTCATACTAGCTCCTGCAAGTTTGGCAAATAATTCTAAATTCTGCTCCAAAGTCAAAAAAAAATGAGAGTTAGCTGGAAACCAGGAATATGGCCATGTATATATTATCAAAATTTGTTGGAATAAAAATGATGAAAGATGATTGTAAAAAGATATTTGTTATTTGGTTGTTCTATCCATTTTCCTTTCCCTTAATAAAATAATTGCAAACGAGAAGAGTTAAAAATCACCTCGAGATGAATTTTTTAATATAAACTGATTATACTTAGACGTTAGAGTCTTTAGAGTCACAACGTAACTTCTAGAATATTCTTCGAAGCAAACATCATTGCAATGCACTAGATTGTTTTCTATATCAGAGGATCACAAAATCTTCGTTTGGAAAGCCAAATCACTAATGAATTCTATGTAAGTCGAGACTTTCAAGTTCTTCAAATGGAGAAACTTCGAGGCACTCAGGTACCCATCTCCTAAGTGCCAATTCCCATAGAGTTAGGAGCGAGAGTAGGATCACTCCCCCGTTGCCGGTGTACACTTGACTCTTTTCCATCACAACTACTCCATCAAATGTTATCAATGTACATTTTTATTTATTATTCTGATGTGAACAGACAGCGAAAGATAACGGTTTAGGATTATATAGTTCCCATGTGAGTCTATTAATTGGTCTAAACGTTTTGGGATGTAAGGGTAAATAAATAAGATGCCCCAAAAATATTGTGATCCCAATAGCCTTGTTCAAATGTTATTTAGCCTTGCACCAAAATTGATGGTCATACATTATGATTAATCTCGTAATTAACCAACAACGAAGCCCACTTTTAACAATGAGGTTTTACCAAATAGTTATCTCCCATTGTTCGAATTCAACGATTTTTTTTTTCTTTTTGCTTCAAAAATCAAGAACTTATATATGATGATGGGGTTTATAGAGAAATATCTTCAAGTAATTGGACAAGTACGGGTCACAAAAGTTTGCATAATAATCAAACCTGTCTCTATTGCTTTGGCAAGAATTATGACGGGCTAAAAAAATACCAAATATGGAGATCACTAATTGTGTAATTTTTCAACTAGCAGCTCTTAATTAGGTTTCATAAAATGAACATGGGATTCAACATTCTGTCATTTGTTAACTTTGAATATTAGGTGGTTCGATACATAAGTCGTGGGCCAACTGATGCGGTAGTAAAAAAAACTGATATGATTATATATAGTAACAACACTAGGGAAGGGGTAAACTGAAGTTAACTTAAGATGCAGTAGTAAAAAAGAATATAATAGTATTGAATGTCGATGAACATTTGGCTCTTGATCGAGCTCAATAGCATAAAAATATTCATGTAGCCGACCCCACTTGATTGTGACAAAGGCTTGATTTGGTTAAATTTGGTTTATTTTCTCTTTTTTTTTTCCGATCAATTCCAATTTGGTTGTTTATAATATTTTTAGATAAAAAAAATCTTACTTGTAATGATTTCAGTAAATTGATAACGGAGTTCTTTTTTTTAAGTAGTTAGATTGGGGCACTTAAAAAGAAAAATTTAGATCACTTTTTTTAAAAAATAATTACATATTAATAAAAAAGCAAAGTATAATAGTTTATGAATAAATTAAGATATTCTGAGGAGAAAATAGAGAGCTTATTACTTTAATTAGTGTATTGAAAAGAAAAAGAAAAACCCTATATATAATGACACTT
>VIGQ01000638.1:5000-11048 GCA_009663005.1 Actinidia chinensis | reverse complement strand
TTCAAACAATAAAACTTAATATTAACCATTTTTTTTATTGTAGCAAACTCCCGGACAAAAGAAAACCTTAACTGTTATTAAAATAAAAAAAACTCAACTGATAAATTTAATTTTTTGAACATATAAAATCAACTGTTACAAATAAATTTAATTATTCAAACAAATAAATTTAACTGTTAGAGCTAAACTTAATTGTTTGAACAAATAAATCTAATTGTTGCAAGTAAGTTTTAATTGTTCGAACATATAAATTTAATAACAGACTTTTAAAGATTTTTTCATTCACCAAAAAATAAAATAATTTGTTAACAATTGATTTTTTCAACTCAACACCAACACATAAGAAAATTACCCCCCAAAAAATTTATTTAGTACTTGACACCGGTGGAGGAGGTTGGTAGTGGTAGAAGGCCCTAGTGGCGTTGTAGAGACGAAGTGGAGTGAAGCGGAAAGGCAAGTGGTGGGACAGCAAACTGCGACGACAAATCAGTTGTAAGTAAGACCAATGAATGGGGAGTGGCCTGTTGATGACTGGTAGTGGTTGAAGGTATGGCCAGTGTTTCTTGATCATAGATTTGAAGGAGAGGAGAGATTTAACAGCTGGGGTGGCGGCTGTTGTGATGTCACAAGAGCACGACGATGTGGGCCGATGGCTGTGGGGCGACGGTGGTGTGACAATGGCGCGACGAGGTTGTGACTGTGGCTGATGTGAGACAGGTGTATTGTAGTAGAGAGAGAAAGGAAGATAAGAGTTGAGTAAACTAAATTTTTTTGGTCCTTTTATGTTCTGGGTTCTAAAGTTGAGGACAATATTGTTCTTAAAGGTCTCACCTATAAGCCTTAATTTCATGGATCCTAGATCAAAATCTTTAAATGGATGATTTTTTTATTTTTAAAAATTAAGTAGAACTCAGATTAATAAGCATGCTCAATGCATGCGACAATTCACAAAATATTTTTAGAAAAAATGTAACTCTTCGAGATCCTTCTATCTTATTAGATTCATTAAAGATTTAAAAGAAGAAAATTATTGTAACTACCAAACTACGTGATTGAGAATTAATTTGGTTTGTTTTGATAATTTGGTGTTCGGTTTATATATTGATTTATTTGCGAACCAATTCTATCATCCACTCGTGTGAATGATTTTAAAATTAGGACAGAAACTTGTATATATGGACTGATTCCATCAAAATTGTGATATAAAAATTAAATCTAGTTCTTCGGGTCACTAGTCATTTTAATAGTGGCAAAAACTTGCATTTCCACCAACAGGTTACATAACGATAAATTATTGCTGGTACTTGATAAGATTATTTCAAATTATAAAAGATTAATACTTTATTAAAAGACTTAATTAACCACTGGAGTCTTTACTTAAAGATAAGATCCCTTTGCCTCATAAGATAAATGACCTTCACAAGGCTACAAGTCGCCAACGTTAAAAAATAGGCTCCAATGAATTACATAAATTTAAATTTTATGCCCTCTCATTCACAGGTCTATGAATCTAGTTACGTTGTTCGAGATTAGTTCTCACCATGATTTCTTGTTGCCAAACACTTAACTGTTGCTAACCATTATATTTTAGTCGTCAATGTACTAACCCAAGTGGGAGTCTACTTGTGGTTTGTAGAAAAGATGATTTTTCTGTGAGTTTTTTACTCGACCATAATCCGATAGACAATCGTCAGTCGGAGGTAGGTCGAAACGTTCTGATCAAGACCGAACAATCGATCGTCAATCAGTTGTTGATCGGTTTGGGTTCACAAGTTTGACGTGGGTTTTGATCATGTTGGTTTAGAGAGAATTTTTTTTCTCTCTCTGGATTTTAAAGTTAAGATAATATTTGGAGATAATAATAAGTTAAGATAATGGTAATGTTAAGATAAATAACAAATGTTAAAGAACAATAGAGTGAGATGACACAGTCCGCTTACATTCTAGATAATGATAAAACTAACTTATCATTACCATTAAATATTATTTTAATATTCAAATCTCGAGAGATAGATCTTATTGTTATTTCTGGCAAAAGGCAGCATTAATTTGTTTTTGTTTTTTTGTTTTTTGGTGAATCCAGGTGACTTCGTTTTAGAAGCGTAGATGGCCTTTGCCCTTCGCATAAACCACACGATGAGTGATTAGCCGGGTAGGTAAATTTGCCTGACCGCAGTTGGGAAGATGAACCTTCGTGCCACGGCCCCCTAGCGCAAGACAACCCCCTCCATCCAGATTCCAGTATTACGAATATGAGCAAGTGATTCGAAACCACATCCACGAAAAACAACAAAAACACGATCTGCCAAGTCTTTCCTTTCAGTCCCGAGGAGATAAGAGCCATTCGAAGACGTTATTCCCAAAACCATCGTCAAAAGCTCCATATTCTACGTCCTGACTACAGTATATGGGACGTCTCACACTTGCGCCGCTATTAGCCAGTAGACCTCAATGACACGGTTGCATCCCGTTGCATAGTCAACAGCTATGGGCACAGCCACACTGGAAAAGTGGGATCAATTGACTCATTTGTGAAAAAAAATATACAATTATCCCATAATATAATATCCATAGATCTATTTGACCCATACTTTTTTTTTTTATCTAATTTCTACAATTCCTAGCATTGCTGAATATAAAATTTTTGACATTTTAATCGGTTTGAAACTTAAGTCTATAATTTTTAGCCCTATAAAATATTAGTAATATGTCCTACATTTTTTAAAATTCTACAATTTTGATCAAGTTTCTGACTCCAACTTGTTTAACGTACATGGAAGTGTTTGCCCAAAACGATTTACCAGTCACTCTACCAACATCAACCACACCCCAAGACAAGATTTACGTGGTTCGCCAACATGCATACGTCCACGGAGAGGATCTGTTAATTCACTATCAAAATGAATTACAATAAATACAAAGGAGGAGATCACACTAACTCCTCACCTCTCTTCGTCTCAGTCTTGCTCTCTTCACTCACAGCACTCATCAATCTATACTGCCCTTCTCACTCTCTCCCACTTCCACACTCTTTGTCTCTCAAACGGAGCCTTTAATAGAGAAGATCGGGCCCCATTGTTGACATTTTCAGCAGCTCTTCTCTCTCTGCCATTCTTTTCTTCCTCCCCTGTCTATCTTTTCTCCGCCGCTTCAATCAGGACAAAGTCTCTGACAAACGTACCAATTGGAGGCTGCTTCTAGAAGAGATTTTGGTAGATTGGCCAGGCTTAGGCCTTGGACAAGCTTTGTCCTTGGGCTTGGTTGGGTTTCATGGCTTGGTCCTCCCACCTTGGGCTTTGATCCTATGGCTTCATTGGGCTGGACTTCCAACAATCTCCCCCTCCAGCCACTTGGAGGGTAATCTGATCCAGCTCCCCCGTAATATCTACAAGACTGTCCTATATATCTGTTGCCTCATCAATGGGCAATGCACTTCCAGACTAAGTGCCTGCACCTTCTCCTTAGTACCTGCTCCCCCTCACCGGAGAGCTCCGCAAGTTACATCACTTTGCGAGTTTTTCGTTGCTCTCTCTTCTCGCTCCCTTGTGTAACACATGTGAAGAATCACTGCCACTAATCAATCGAGAGCAAAAGGGAAGACTCGTTTCCGGCTACGTCGCGCCTGTCGATTTACAACTCTTCAGAATTGACTTGTCTCCTCCCTCTGTACCTTTTCTATGAACATCCTGCCTGGTCTTGCACTGGTCTTTTTCTGGTCAGATTTCCCGCACTTGTCTCAAAGCTCCCTTGCGTACCACCTGGCTCCTACAGGTGTCTCTTCGCTTTATGCTTTGTTTGTCCTGTGTGCACCTGTTGCTTTCCTTTTGTCCATTCTTCCCTTCTAATCACTGGACCCATGCGTGACAGCTCTTCTTCCTTCCGGACATTCCCCTCCATCGTATATCCTTTGATCTTCCTTCCCCTCAGCATCTCTTTGTTTCCCTTGAAATGTCTCAAGATTCCTCCCGGTAGCTGGCATCGCTGTCAACCCATTGAATCTAACATTCCGATGGAACAAATTCTTCCTTAGTTTGGAACAGCCGTACCGCGGTCACGTCACAGACCTCCGTCTGCCATGCGACCGTACTGTGCCCTTGCCAACAACTTTGTTCGTCGTTTTGTTCGCCATCCTTACAAGTCCTCGCATGTTGCGTATGTAGAGAACAGCTCCTGTCTCGACACAAATGGTAGGCCACTTTCTGAATCCAATACCCTCTGGATCTCATCTGCCATGATACTAGGAATGCATCATTAACTGAATCTGTCATGACTGATGCCGTGCTGTCTCGGAAGACTGAATCTGTGGCTTGATACTTTGGGCACTTCCCTCTTCATATGCCCTTCTTGGCACAGAAAAAACACTTAAAACTGCGACCCCTTGATTGTGACCTCGGTCGTCCTCTCCATTATTCCTCTTGTGACCCTCGACCTCTTTCCTCCCTGCTTCCGTCTGAGATTAGGGCGCCTGCGACTCATTTCGCTCTGTCAACTACACACCTCTTTCTTTCCGTGCTTCTTCGTTGACTAAGGGTATCCTTGACTGTAACCAAAGTCACTTCCCATCCTGCGCGATTAAACTGAGAGAAACCACCAATGCCCTCCACTTTCTGGTGAAGGAACTCAGAAGCAGTAGATCCTTGTCCCTCCTCGATTTCATCGTCAAAATGGGAGGTCTATACTGGAACAACTTGGTTACCCAAATTTTTGAACTCGCTCTATTTTCCGCCCCACTGTCCCTCTCTGAAGTTTCAGATTCACAAGCCTCTCCTCTCAATAAGCCTTGTCCGAGATGTCTTCCCGCCTGTACACACATCGTCTCCAATTTTTGGTCCTAGTCATAAGCACTCGTTCTTGTGGCTACGTGTTGGAACACCTCGTGGTCCAATGCACTGTCTGATTGACCCGATTGTTGTCCCTGTCTATTAGCCCGATTGTTTTCCTTTCATCTGCGTCCACTGATCCTCATCCTTCTTCTGTCCGGTTTTTTTTCTCCTTTATATTCCCTCTAAAGGATCATGCAATCTTTGCAGATAGTTGTTCTTCCATCCTCGGTTTCCATAGACGTAATTTGTAGCCTGAAAGCATGATCATAGCTCCCATTAGTCTCCGTCATATTACTCTCTATAATAGAAGCAAAAATCTTTCGAACATCCGACCCTGCGGATGGATCCGGAACTCCGAGAAAAACCAGAATAACAGGCTTTCCGTCAAAAATCAGACACTTTCTTGACCAACGTGAATAAATTGAAACTTTAGGGACTAAAAATTGAAAAATTCAATTTTTCCAGGGACCCAATTCATTGCAATTTCCAAAACTCCAGGGGCCTCAATTGAAATTTCCCAACCTTGCATCGGGACCAAATTTGAAAATATCAGAAAGTTCTGGACCAAAAGTTAATTTTCACTTTTCAGGTCAACGGCTGTGTCAACGGTCCCCCAACGTTTACCAGATACCTGTCAGTCGGCGGCGGTCAGCTGGGCGGCGGTCAACTGGTCCAAACGGCTCAAGATTTGACCAAACCGGCTCGCTCCCGCGCGGATTAGGCGCGGCTTGGCGCGGCTCACGCGCGACGCAGGTCCCTCAAGGCTCGTGTACTGCCTAGCTGACGTGGCTGGGTTCGTGGACTTGTGATCGGCTTCGTCGAGTGGCCGGCCGTTCCCGCGAGTTTGCCGCCAATCGCTGGACTGTGTAGGCGCGTGCGGTGCGCTTGATCGTCCTGGCTGCTAGTTGCCCTCGCCACTCGCGTGGCCCTGCTTTGCAGGCACGACGTGAGACGCGTGAGGACACCGTGGCAGCGCGTTCGGTTGGCGCGAGGCGCGTCAGGCCCTCTCGGGCGCGTGCTGCGCGCGTGGCGCCGTGGAGCGTGAATCTCAGGCGTCTTCAACCTCTCGGGCGCGTGTGGGCCGCTGATCCTGACTCTCCGACCTTCAAACGTCGGCGCGTGAAGGGCTCGTTGGAGTCCGATTTGCTCCGTTCATCTGGTGCTGTAGCTTCGTATCGACGAGACGAAGAGTATGGTATGCCTCAAATCTCAGTTTTTGAGCATT
>VIGQ01000631.1:0-10939 GCA_009663005.1 Actinidia chinensis | reverse complement strand
AAGATCCTCGCCTCCAAGGGTTAAGGTTGGAATAAGAGGCTTTAAGACTTAAGAATTTTAGAATATTTGGTTTATGGTTTGGGTTAGGTTTAGAGAGTTGTTAACGATTTAGTCTCGAGTTTTTGGGGTTTTACAGGTTTATGATTTGTTGAGTTAGAGATAGGATTTCAGGTTATAGGATATAGGGTTTAAATTTAGGTTCACGAGGGTGTAACTAACTTGCGTTTAATGGCCCAGGAGGCCATTAGATGCATTAACCGGTGTTCTCTTTTTGTAGGTTTCATACTCATGTGATCAATCTCTTCTCCATTTTGGCCTTAATCATCAGAATAGTTTGAATGTTTTTTTTGTCCTAATAACATTGTTGCCTATGTCATGAATACTTGATTTACCTATTCTGTTACTTTTGTATTGCCTATTAGCACCGATCTGATTGCCCGCCTGCCTACCAACTATCCCGCTATTTTAAAAAGGGCAGGGGTAGGAGGTGCCACAATTGGGACAGGCTCGGTGAGGCCAACCCAGACCGTTCGGGCTTGTGTCCGACCCGTAGCCCACTTCTAGCCAGACAATGGGCTAGAAGCCCCCTGCGAAGCCCAACTCGCTTCCTAGACCAACCCAATTCAGCCCAACCCGTTCGACTCGCCTGGCCAGCCCTGACCGCGAGATTGGATCATTTGCCCAGCTTGTTCGTCCCATTTTTGGTCCAGGACCAGCCTGGACCAGCCCACCCAACGAGACCGAAAAAGAAGAATTTTGAGGGATGCGAGAGGTCGAGAATCATACCACTAGACCAAACACTCAATTGTATTTGAAAATGCTATATTTTAATAATAGTTATATACATATGAAAAATGGAAAAAACTTCTTCCACTTGCGAAAATCGAACTCGCGACCTCTTTCACGCACTCGAAGCGAGAATCATACCATTGGATCAAACACTCAATCCTGTTTAAAAATGTTAAATTTTAATATTAAATATATACATACTTATGAAAAATGATAAAAAAAAAACTCTTTCTCTTGCGAAAATCGAACTCACGACTTCTCACACCCGAAGCAAGAACCATACCACTGGTCCAAACATTCGTTCGTATTTGAAAATGTTAGATTTTAATAATAAATATCTACATACATAAGAAAAATGAAAAAAACTTCTTTCTCTTGCGAGAATTGAACTCATGACCTCTCATACTCGAAGCAAGAACCATACCACTATACTAAACACAATTCATATTTGAAAATGTTAGATTTTAATAGTAAATATATACATACATATGAAAAATGAAAAAACTTCTTCCTCTTGCGAGAATCGAACTCGCAAATCTCTCGCACCTAAAGTGAAAATCATACCACTAGACCAAATACTCATTACATATCTCAAAATGTTAGATTTTAATAATAAATACATACATACAAAAAAATTGAAAAAAAAAGTCATAAAAAATATATATATTTTCAGGTAAATCGAGTCGGGTCAGGCCCAGCCCGTCCGAGTTGGTCCAAGTTCGGATAGGGAATGGGTCGGTCCCATGGTCTGGGCTGGACTGGGATTTGGCCGTTTGAATTGGGCCCAACCCGAACAGCTACAGTCGGGACCTGGGCTCACAGCTCAGACCAAGCCTTCCCAAGCCTTCTCCAATCGGGTTAGGCCAGCCCAGACCTGAACAATGTGAAGCTCTAGGTCATGGGTTTATTTTAGCCCAGGAGGGATGAGATTGTTGTTCATATTTTTTTGTTTGTTTTTTTCAAGCCCATTTATAGGGGTGGGCATTAGGAATTATTTTGAAGCCCAACCAAGGCCAGAACAATTAATATTTATTATTTTAGAATATATTTAGTTAAAAAAGGATGGGGAATCTAAAGAAAATGGTCTTGTATAATACTATAGTAGGTACCATTATGTACTGCCCCTATTAAATATTTTTCATTACATTGTATTGTTATCACTACTATTAGTGTTGTTTCTCTATATGGTCATAAAGGAAAATCTTTCTTTGGCACTTTGATATGTTCTGCCAGGAACTACCCCTAAATGGAGTCATGACCACCGGACTTTAATTGGATGGGGACCATACCGGAAATAGGATGTCCTTGGGGCTTTTTTTTTCAAGTAAAAATGTCCTATATAAGCTGACTTCCCAACTTTAAAGTATGGAAAAAATCATTGAGTTTGTCTATATTATATTCTGAGGGAATAGCTAAATTGGGCATGGGAGTGCTTGGCTGGCCGAGGTGGGGCATGACCAAGTTATGTTTTGTAGTAGTAGACTCAATCATGGTGGATTTTGTATCTTTTCATTAGGCTTGGATGATAAATTAAGACGTTACGATGTTTTATCCTATAAATAGCTCTGGTGTACTTGATTATTTCTAACTAATTTACTTATAATCGAGGGGCCAACTAGGTATGATGGGATTGGTCACGTTTTAGTTCATCCTTGTTTTAGGAGGTAATTGGGCCAGATACCAAGTTATCAAAAACGGTAGTCTTGGAATGGTTGATTGATGAAACAATAATTCATATAGGTGATATTTTGGGATGCTGAAACAATAATTCATAGGTAGTTATTCTTGTTTAGACTTGTTGGGTAGTTCATCATTTGGTTCAGACAGGGATAAATATTATCAACCTAGACTATCAATAGTAAGTATGCACTATAACACTTGATCGAGTAAACAATGAGCGAGGGACTTATCCCTGTGAATGCTATAGCTATGCTATGTTGACGCAGTCAAGTTTTTGTCTCTTGTAGTTTTGCTCTTAATTTTTGTAAGGCTAATTGTTGGGTGGTATAATTAAGAACAATCATTAGATATCTTTGACGGCCATTGATCTTTAATAATGTCGTGAGTTCCTTTTTGTGGTTCTTGCGGTTCGGTTGAGCTCACTGATGCATTGGCTCATTAAATCTATTTGTGTGTTTGATTGTTAATTGACCACCACCCCCCACCCAAATAAAGGAAAACTACAAGATTGGCTACTTTGAGCTTCTCTTATCTCCTGTTGAGGTTGTTATAGTTTATTCGTATCAGCTAATCTAGCGGAAATGGTGTTAATGCATAATTATGTGTAAAATATTGGGAGTTATCAGAAGACGTGGCGCTAGTACATTTTTAATGCCTTAGCGATATGCTTTTCATCAATCCTATAACCTGTCTGTGCCCAAGGACCAGTCACCAATCACCATCCTAACATATTAACCACAAACATGAGACACATATATAGTGGTCGGCAATCTGGCTACACCACGGAGCGGGGGGAGGAGGAGGAAACCATAAGTCACCTAACCAGAATGAATTACAAAAAATGAGGAGATCACACTCCTCAAATCTCTAACCATCTCTTCATGTCTCTTGATCTATCAGAACACACTCCAACCAAAGACATAGCCTCACTCCTAGCACCCTCTGCCACACAGCAACACGAGTGGCTCCTGGTAATCCCCACCCAAGGATGACATTCTGTGCACCGCCATTCTCGTCTTTTTCTCTATTACGAATACAGCCTGATATAGAGAAGTGGAGCCTAAATTCTGCACATGGAGGCAGGACCTGGAACAGCTAAAGGAAGACGCCGCATCGCAGACTTCAACATTGCTGAGCAGCCAAATGAAGACTTCATGCAGGACAAGAAGGAATCATCAATATAAGGATTGGCTGGGCTTGGGCTTGGGGCCCACCAATAATATTGACTCCAAGGGCTTGTGCTTCACAAATGGGCTTCAATCAATGGTGGATCTAACAATCTTCCCCTCCAGTACTATTGAGAGGGTAATCCGATATCTTCATTTGTCCATGACAATTTCTGGCAGCTCCCCCGTAAGATACTGAAAAGACAGCATCCGAGATAGTTGCCCTCTTCACGGACAAACTCCAATTCCACTGAAGTGAATGCATTCAAATCGGAAGTGCTTGCACCTATAGGTAGGTGACTTTGGCAACCCCAAATTGGGGTGTTTTTTGTGTTGAGAAAAGGGAAGGGAACGAGTTCGGTGTGCATTGGCACAGTGCTCTGCCCTGTCGGCTCACTAGGCTTCTGCCCTCGGTCACGATTGGATCTGCCCTATCGGCTTGGCTAGGCACTCTACCGGGTATAGTTCTTATGGGAATCAAATGCAGCTTACTGAGCTGCAAAATATGCCACTTGTGTACGGATGGCTCGCTGCAACGGTTGGACTTTGCTCGGTTGGCTTTGCACAGTGGCTCTTGCACGGGTGGCTCAGCTCAATTGGCCTCTGCTCGGTTGGCTCTGCTCAATTGGATATGCACGGTTGGCTCTGCCAATTGGCTATGCACGGTTGGCGCGCACTATGTACGGCACATGTTATCAAAATGCAGTCGGAACTGCCCAATACAGACGGGAGGCTGCCAGATCAACTAACGGGTTTTGCCCATCAAATTGCAGTACGAAACTTTGCCCAAACGCAGCACTTGAATGACTGCCAGAATTTTATGACGGGTGATGGTCGAACCTCCAAAATACGGGATGAGGACATATGAATCAAACAAGTAAGGGCTCACGGTTTGCAGCAAACAAGTACCAAATGCAGCCAAACTACTGTGCCAGACGTATGCAGTTCTCGGAAGGCTACGACCAACGCAGCTCCGGAATACTGCCAGAAAATGAGTTCTTGGACCTGTGACACTCAAGCTCCGGCAACTACCGGACATATGTAGTCTCAGGAATGCTATGATAAACGCAGCTTGGCATGACTACCAGAACATAGGTGTTCTCGAATACGGCGGACACACGTAGCTTCGCATTTACTACCAGACAATATGTAGTTCTCGGATACTGCGAACACACGCAGATCTCGGCAACTACCCAGACAATGGAGTTCCTCGGGAATAAGCGACACACGCAGCTATCGGCATACTACCAGAATCTCCCCCTGGTGTACACAACTGGAGAGACTACTACTTACTAATCCAGAGCGAAAGAGAATTCAATTCGCGTCGTATGCCTGTAGCTATACAAGCTCTTCTGTCTCCTTCCTCTGCGCTTCTCTATGGACATCCTTGCCATGTTGCACACAATCCTGTATGGTCAGAATTTTGCACGTATCCCAAAGCATTCTCTCTGCGCTATAATTTATCTGGATCTTCCAGTACTCCTGTACCAACTAGATATTCCAGATACCTTGCGCTTGACTTTCGTGCCTATGGTGCAACAGTTGCTTCCCTAGTCATTCTTCTTGCTAGTACCACTGGGCTATGTCGGACAACAGCTCTCCTGGTCTAGACACTCCCCTCCAGTCGGTATAGCTTTCAGTCCTTCATTCTCCGACAACATTATATTTCCCTTAAAAACTCTGACAGCCATCAACGGACTGTTATGTCGCTTATTGAAAGACTGAAATGTGTTTATAGGTGAACAAAATTCATATTGTCCCTCAGGGGGTTTTTTTCCGCCCAAATCAAAGCACTTACAGTGCGAACCTGGATGGACCTCAGCCATCCTCTTTTTGGACCTATTTCTCTGGACCTCTTCCTGACCTTTCCTCTGGAGGAACTCGCGGGTAAGTTCTTTACTGTAGGCCCTCTCTGAGCTTCAACACAAGCCTACTCATAGGCTTGGTTTGAGAGCTTTCCCGGGTACATCTCCTCTAACTGGTCCACAACCCATGAGCACTCGTAACGTGCTACATGTTGAACACCCCTGGTTCAATGCATTGTTTGACTGTAAACATGTCTCATAGGATACAGAGGAACACTCGTGGCCAATGCAATTATCTGAATGCCCAAACATCTTCTTGTTCATCTCATGCTCCATCCTTGGTTTCCTGGGGCGTGGAATCCGCATATGAAAGGCATTATCAGACTCCAAATTACTCTGCCATACTACTGCTCCAAAATGGAAGTGAAATCTGGAAAAACTACTCGCGGATGAATCGGAATGCCGAGCAACTCAGGAAAAAGACTTTTTGTCAAAATCAGACCATTCTGGGACCAAATTAGATTAAATCGGAACTTCAGGGGACTTAAATTGCAATTTTTTTTCAAACTTCAGGGACCACTATGTAAGTAACAGAAAAGAAAGTCCAGGGACTGAAAGTCAATTTACTGTTAGTAACGGTCAAAGTTGACGGTCAAACGGCTAGGTCAACAGAAGAATATTCAGGAATATTCTTTGCTGATGCAAATGATGACGCAGTGCTGAAACAGGCGCACAGTTTCTTCCTCAGCATTCCAGCGCTGTGTGCGGGCGCGTGAGTGGCGCGCCTGCGAGTAGATCTCACGCGCGATATTCAGGAGGACGGAGCGTGGGAGCTACGGCGTCCGGTTTTTGACGCGGTTTGGTGGCTGGAGCTTCGTCTCGACGAGACGAATCTGGTGGTATGCTAAAATATCATTTTTGAGCACTTCGACTTGGTCAGATTCGAATCGGCTTCCGTTCGTAGCCGAAAAGCGATCCGGGACTCTCCGGATGACCCGAACTTGGCTCTGATACCAATGTTTTGCCAAGGACCAGTCACCAGTAACATCTAATCATATTAACCAAACATTGAGACACATATAACGTGGTTCGGCCAATCTGCCTACATCCACGGAGAGGAAACCTAATTCAATAACCTCAGAATGAATACATACAAAATGAGGAGATCACACTCTCACATCTCTCACATCTTCACTGTCTTTCTCTGATACTCTCAGCACCACAAATCACCCAAAAGTACAGAGCCTACTCATAGCCCCCTCCTGCACACAGAAATGCTGTGTGTCCTGGGAATCCCCAAGGATGACATTTCTGTTGCCCGCCTTCTTCTCTTTCTCTCTACGAGATTACAGCCGTATATAGAGAAGTGGAGCCTACATTCTTGACAATGGAGGAGGGACTGCAGAGCTAAAGAGGACGCCGCATCGAAGACTTCAAATTGGCTGCGGCAGCAGCAAAGAAGACCTTCATTCGCAGGACAAGAAGGAATCACGCAAATATAGGCATTGGCTTGGGCGTGGGTCTTGGGCCATAGTACTGGACTCCAAGTGGGTGGGGCTTGCCACAAATGGGCTTCAATCAATGGGCTGGATCTAACATAACCTCCAAGGGTTAGTATTATAGCGAGGTAGTTGAATGAATCTCCTGCCTCCCACCCGTAATTTTTAATTTTGTGACAAGGATGAAGGCAATCGGTAACATTTCCACCCCAATCGCTGAATTAAGGAAGTCGATGCTTTATTTTATTGCTGAGGCCTGATTGGGCAAACGCGCACATAGGGAAAGGTGTGGGATACTCCAAAGTAGCAAATTTACTTTGGAAGATATGTTTTGGTATTTCTTTAATTACAGATAGCTCAGTGGCTCTTGCTTTGGAATATAACTCCTATAAAGATTTGTGTTGTTGCATTCTTACTTTCAGGAAGATTAATTATTTATGGCCCCACTATATTACTATAATACAGCTGGGGAAGAACAAAAAGGGTAGTACAAGTGGAGATGCTGTTCATTGCTTTGGTCACACAGTCTTTCACGTTTCTATTTTGATCATATATTACCGTCAAGCTGAGCGGAGGTGCTTTGGATAGAAATAATGCGATCATACTAAACTTGTATAGTGGCCCATACTAATGGATGTTTTTGCCATAGAAGGGAGATCTAGTGTGCTCTTCTGTACCAGCGATAAATGTCGCCCACTTTCAGGCAGTGAAATTGGGCTAATCCGTTTGCATTGAAGGAGATACCATATCGCTTATGGCGAGGAGATACCATATGCTTATGAAACTCTGATTGATCAAGATTTTGAGAGGCGAAAAGAAAATGAAAATGAAAAAGTTAGAAAAGGAACCACCCATGATCTTTACCATTTCCCTTTCCTTTCTCTCATAAAACCCTTGATCCCAAAACAACCTTAGACTTCAGATTCATGTCTAGTTTATTGAAATAACATACCCAAATATTTCAAAGGCTGTATACTCATTTCATACCTTTTTGATTTTGGGATGCAAGATTTATGGGAACTATGTATAGCGGCTTGGTCTGTTCAACTGACACTATGTCACTCTCAGCTTGGTTTTTTTGTTATTTTATAAGGTGGTAAGTGTTACCTGGAATAGTTTTCTGGGCAACATTTTGCAGCCCACGGCTTTAAAAATGGGCTGTGGGACATGCATGGAGTTGTTGCATTTGGGGGTCAGTTGGGCATGCTCCTAGGAAACTGAATAATTCCTGTACTGGGATATGCATCAGTGCGAGTATGAAACTTTCTTACACTGTGAGAAAATCTCTTCATTGCTACCGTGTGTGGTAGCAAGGATCAAAATTTCGTTTCGCGGGGTTGTTTCGGTTGGCTCGAAGGAAGGAAACCGAAAATGTTTCGGAAATATTTCAAAAATATTTCAGAATGTTTCAGAAATATTTCAAAAGTGACAATAATTAAAATACAATCTCTCGTAAAAAAGTGTACATCATTTATAAAAATTTTAAATTCTGATTAATACAACTTATTGTTTTAGGTATATAGCGTTGTGTTTTGGTGCATTGTTCTATATTTCAGCGTGTTTTTAAATCGTAATAATACGTGTTTCGTATTCCACTAAGATTTCGCTTCGGTCTCTTGGAAGCGGAACGTTTCGGCTGTTTTGATGGAAACAAAAAAAAATTTTGGACATGTAGGGATGTGGAAAAATCATTAGTAAGTCCTCAAGGATAAGATGATTTCTCACATTTGTCTATCTAATTGTGGGAGCGGGATACCTATTTATATCAAAAAGCATAGTGGGTAATGAATCAAACATAAAAGATTAATCAAATAGGATTTGGGCCTAGTACGTCCCAAGGCCTACAACCCTACAATGCTCTTTTATGGGTTTACCATTGTTCTATTTTCACAAATTCTGCCCTTTTATATTGTATGCTATAGTATAGTCCTAAGCAAAAAATCCACGTAATCGGACTTTTAGTAGTCATATGATCAAATTTTGTCTTGTAGTTTATTTAAAAAATAATATTTATTGTTATTCCTTTTAAAATAAATATGTTTGGATCATATTACTACTGATATTCGACTAATATAATTTTTTTTTTGCACGAGTAATTAGCTCAAAGAGTCCTATAAAATTAAAAATTGACTTTTTAAATTATGAAATAGACATTAGGTGTGAAGCACTACATGGTTCTAGTCCTTTGAGGGCACTAAGCTATACACGCGAAGCCAAATGTTTTAACTTTTTGTTACATATTTCTCTATTATTTATGATTTTAGAAAGAGTCATTTTTTCCGTTTGCATAGTGAAAATGATTTCTGCACCCTACTTCTTATTGATAACTTCTAATTTTTTATCTTTATTAACTGACTTTTTGAATCAATACCTAAATATCTTTTGAAGGTGAGGAAAGAAGCACATATTAAAGTATGGAGAGGGGTCAGTTCAATATTGGCAAATGTGTTAAAAGTTTATTGTAACGTAACGTAGGAGTGTATTTGGTAAAAAAATGGTTGTGAAAATTATCCCTTTATATATTTTACTAACACTCATTGTTGATGGATAATATTTTTTAGAAAAACATTTCTACATTTCCGTCATTGGTAACTAAAAAATAAAAGTCAAGAGAATCTATTTCTGGTCAACGGAGGAAAACTTAGTTAAGGAAGCAGTAAAATATTTTTTCCCTTTTAGTATGCGAAATCATTGTTTGTAGCGCTCACTCTCGCCCTACCACCCACAATATAACCGTCTTAAAAAAAAACGTTTTTACTTCAAAAAAAAAAAAAAATAAAAAATTGTTTTATTTTTTTTAAAAACAAAACTGGTCTTTTTTTAACAAAAAATATATTTAGAAAAACTGTTTTAATTTTTGAAAAAAAAAAAGGTTTTATTAAATATGCTCTGGCGTTGGTCAGAGTGAAGAAGAAGAATAATAACAAGAGAGAGAGAGATGCTTTTCTTTACTCACTTGATAGTAGAGTAATTTTCTACTTTTTCTGGTATGAGGTTTTGAGGAGACCATCAATAGGGTAAAACCCAAAGCTCATGTTCAGGGGGCGGAGCCAGAATATTAGTTTAGTGAGGTTAAAATTATAAATTTATATATAATTATAGGATAATAGTAAAAAAATTTTAATAAGGTTAAAATTGTATTGGTAATATATATATATATATTATTGGAGTGATAGTGTAATTTATTTTTTAGAATGATAATGTAATTTTTTTCACTCACACTCTTGGTTGTGCCTCCGCCCTTGCTCATATCAACAGTCTCAGAGGACGAAGATTTGCGCAATTTGCAAATTTTATCTTAATTGTTCCAAGTTGACTAAAAATACGATAATTGTGTGTTTTTCTCTTTCTATCAAAAATTTGCACATTTAATATTGTACCAAATCTGGATATGTACCAATTCTATTAAAAACTTTGCTCAGTTTTAGTTTCCATAAATTTATTTGTAAGATCTTTATTGACAGATCTCGATGAGTACGTTAAAAAATAGATTTTTTAGTAATAAAATAAATGTTTACAACTAAAGTTACATTAATTTAAAGTTGAACACAAAAAAAAAAATAATAGATGCCACAGGTCAGACTCATAGTTATTATGACTCAAAATTTAACAATTTGTTTTACCGTTTTTAAATTTTGATCAAAATCGTTTAACCAACAATTTGCCGAGTTTAGTTGTAAAGTTTTTACTAATTTTATTCATTGAATAAATATCGATGAAGACGAAGAAAAATATATTTTTTATTAAATGAAATGGTTTTATAACCAAAATTATACCAATATAAAGTTTGAAAAACACAAAAACGAATAAAAACTAGACGCCTCACCAATTGAACCAACAATTTGATTCAATGGTTGCATGGTGAGCAAAATTTCACAAATCTACAAGACAAATTATAGGCTTGAGACGAAAAATTTACACACTAGTATGAAAAATATCAAATAGCATTCAATGGTATCAAAATCCCTGCAATACTGGTAATACAATTTGAATTAATTGG
>VIGQ01000627.1:10000-11448 GCA_009663005.1 Actinidia chinensis | reverse complement strand
AGGATGGTGACAGTCCTCTTGTTCACATCCTCTTTCGACTCTCGAAAGAGAGGAAACTGTAGGGATTGGTACGTGATTCCGCTATCAGTAGAGTGCGTGTGCGGAGTCTGCTGTTACCGTTCCCTTTGGTTTCAGGATATCGGAAAGGCTCTCACACCCGCACGGACATCAATCAAATGACCAAGTCCCTCTTCGGAGCGGGCTTCCAAAGACTTTTCGAATCTTGGACGACATCAAGTAGTTAAAATAACTTCATTTTTGGCTGTTCGGTCAAGTAAGGCCTTATCCAATGTCATTTTTTCTTATGAGATAAGCCACGACGGAAAATCAAGAGAAAGGACGTCAAATCTTTCAGGGTCTAACTCTCTCTCTTTTGCGACTGGCGCGCTGCCTGTATTTCGCTTTCCGTTTGAAAGTGAACTTATCTTAGTTGCGAGCTGTATCGAAGGGAAACTCCGGCCGGCTTAAGCAGCGAACTTTGTCGGTTCGCAGGTAAGACTTCGTTCCCGATTAAAATAACCGTCGAATGGAATGCTATGAATGGAAGGTTATTCGAGCGTCTGAGGCATTCTCCCGAGAGATGACTGATGGTGTAGCCGGGTAATCCATTTTTCATAAGAAAGCATTTCATTTCTTCCTAACCAACAGCAAGACCTCTTTCTCCCGATCTGATCTGGCAAGGGAGGTGGGTCTAGGTCCTAGCTTTAGTCCGAAAGAGAACATCTGGGGTATCAAAGGTGGGCACTTAAGTCTTTCTATCTGTTTTCGCCTACAGCCTTTCCTTTCTTAGTTCTTTTCTTCCCCCGTTTCGTAATTGAATCGAAGAGGAAGGCACATTTCGATGAATAGGAGTGATTCCAAACATGAGCGGCAAAGCCAAGAGGGAACCTTTCTGGTTGTTTTACTGTCACTACTAAAAAAGGCGAGTCCAGAGAGACCCCTCTTTCATCACGAGAAGGGTGGGTGGGTGGGGAATGCCTCTAGGGGAGACAAGGGCAAGTGCCTTGCCATCTGCTCGCCAAGAGCGAGTGGCTTTATCGTAAGTAGCTCCAGCGCCAGTGTGTTCGTAGTCCAGAAAGGAAAAAGGAAAGCAGAATTAGAAAGTTGCAACAGAAAGAGGTGACGCTTATGCCGCTCTTAACGAGAGCAATCTCAGCGAAGGACTCGAGCGTGATCTTTGAAATTGTCTCCGAATTGATCGGAGAAAATGATACTAAATAGATGAGACTCAAATTTCTTTCTTTCAGATTTGAGATGAATGCTACTAAAAGTCTTTTGGTTTCGATCAGCTGGTCGAAACTGAAAGAGAAGTTCGAAGACAACGAAATGTCAACGGCTGGTGGTTCAAGTAGTAGTGACGGCGTAGGGCTCTTCTTCGGCGGAGGGGACCATTTTCTATGCCTGACGAATACCATATCTCGGCCCTTCCCAAGAAGGAGAGGTAGGCT
>VIGQ01000627.1:0-5000 GCA_009663005.1 Actinidia chinensis | reverse complement strand
CATAGGTCCCTCGGAACTAGACTCCTACTTGCGTATCCCAATGCGCTATTACTGCCCTTTCACTTTAAGGTGTTACAGATCTCAAAATTTACAGGAGAAAAAAGGTTGTTATTATGAGATTCTATAATCCTGAATGAAATCGCTTGGCGTGACTTTCAGTACTTTCTTCTCTACTTCGCTTGCCCGTAACTTCACGAACGTTCTGTGTTCCCGGCTAACCGCCGACTTGCCTTCCGCACGCAAAGGTAGTAATAGGCGTGGGGTTGGTTTCCTCTGAAGTTGTTTTCTCGACCCCCGTAACTGAAACAAGAAGATTTAGTTCAAAGTCACCATCGCTTGCCCTAGAAAGAGTACCTACTCGGCTTCTTGTCCTTGACCTTAACTACACTTTCCCAAAAAAGAAAAACTCGATATCGATATAATATTGATCCGTCGTACCCTACCTACTTACGAGAAGGAGGGAACGAAATAGGACTGCGGAGTGGAGCTAGCGGATCCGCCGTAGGGTAGGGGCTATCCGGAAACTCCTGATCCAGTGTTTGGAGACGATGGGATTGCCTTACATTCTCTCTCCTCATTTTGAACGCTTTCGCCTTACTTCACAACAAATCCGTTGGTAGGCTTTCGACTCAATCTAAGGATTTCTGTATGACCGCGGCAGTCTGCACCTGGCTCTTCTTTCTTTCACTTAGCCTACCTTCGCAAAGTCACGACTTTAGAATGAAATTAGATTTCCAGGAGTGTAAGCAATTGTTGTCAAGAAAAAAAGAAGCTAATTCATGCGTCTATTGTAATGAAAGAAGGGAGCGCTTTTGACTTCATTCATTCCTGGCCTGGATTTGTCCGAAAGTGCTTTTAGCGCGCTTCTCCAGAACAACAAGGCGCCAACCATTCGAATTGTCTTGCAAGAGTTGAAAGAGCCCTACTTTTCTATTCCTCTACTGGTGGGAACGAGTGATTTTATACCCATTCTGACAAAGCGTCCTGCGACCGGTTGAGAATTCGCTTTTACGTGCGCTTTTCAACTCCATGGAATGATCGGAATTTTTACCGACGACGAATCACTTTACAGTTAGTCAAGGAAGATCAAGGGATAACTAACAAACCCAAAATAAACATCGTTAAGCAAGGGGTTCGCGGTACAGTAAAATACTCTTCTTTTGCAGTTTAGCTCTGACTAACGTCCACATCGTTTGTCATTGGCCATCAACAGGTTCTCCCTCTTGGAATTTGCAGCCCGCCAGGAGAGAACACCTTTGGGTTTGGGTCTAACCCCTCATCTCATTCAATTCAGTACGGAGGAAAGGATAAAAAAAGACATTAATGGCTCAGAATCCATATAGATAGAAAGGGGGCGCCTCTTGCCCGGTCCGGTTAAATCCAATTTCAAAAAGTAGAAACGATAGATCGTTAGGAGTTAAGATATCTATACCTATATACTATCCGAACCGAATCTTTAATATCCATACGGTGGTCTTTAATTCGCTTAAGAATCAAAAAATGAAGATCGTGAATTTGTCGCCTGTGATGTCAAAATGATCGATCGGCGCGTCACTCTATCGCATGGATGCCTGTGCTGAATCGGTTGGGTTGCTTCCAATACAAGTCTCTCTCAGTTGAGAGGGGCAGGGTATAGGCGGTATTCCGCGCAAGTTCAATTGGAATCTCACCATAGTAGGCACTGGTTCAGACATGTCATGTCTCGTTTGCTCCTGGAGGGATTTGGCCACTGCCATTTTGGATATGGCTGGCTCCCTGAACGGTTTTGATTCCAACTGTTTTACGCTCAAGGCGCTGTCGACAATGACTTGTCGAATTCTGCAAGCCTGACTGGGGTTCGTGGAACGTTTACCTGCGGATCTTCAAGAAAGGCTTGATGATGACTGTTAAGAACTCACAGAGCGAGCCTTTGGGTTCAATCATGTTGCAGCTGGTATGCTACGGCTACGCGGATTACGCGACTCCTTAGAATATTTCTAGATACCCCCCCATGTGTTTTAGACCGACCGGAGGACCAAGTTATCTAAATATCAAAAAATAGGTCGTCTGTTTCGGTGTATGTTCTACGTACACGTTTTTATCCAAAACCGTTTGCCTATGTTGAAAGGGTGTGCTATACTCGACGTGGTATACGTCAGACTATGGTTAAGATCTTGCTAAACCAATCGCAGATCTGACAGCCAAAGAGAGCCGTGGATGAGTCAAGCTCTACCGCTGGCGAATTTAGATATATCGCCCCTGGTGAGCCTCTGAACTCATTACAGCTGTTTAAAGGAAAAGATCAATCTTCCGACGTAGCCGCCTATATTATTTGCATTCATTCGACTTTCGATGGCTCTAAGGCGGGGCTCTACGCGAGAATCTCATCCAAGACCAGTTGCGGCTTCCAATCTACCATCTGATCTCCCTCTGGGTATGAGTCCGTTCCCCTTTTCTCTTTCCATCCCTAGACTCGCCTTCTTAAGCGAACAATAGATCGGCGAATGGCAGGTTTTAGCTTGTAATCTTTCCTTCTTCAGTACTCTCCCGAGTTTCAATTCTTTCGCGAGGAAGCGAACTGTCTACGTCTTCTTCCTCTTTTCGCAGAGAGAAATATTCATTCTTCGCGATTCTCAATTTCGACTTCTATGTTATGTCCATTGCATCTACTTTCTTTCCTTTTCGGCGAGCCCGAGGCCGTCCGCGTCAGGAAAGATACAAACCTCGACGATCTGACCCGCCGCCGGATTGGAATGATTTTAATTCAAACAAACAGGCTAAAGCGTGTCTCGCCGGGAAATATATAACGTCAGGGCAGGGGTGAACCTCTTCTTTGACCATGGCCCAAATTTGCAGTTGAGGGTAAGCCTACCGCTCTAAATGGGTTTCCTCGGGTAATCTTGCGAGGGATAGATCATCTCCGCTAGATCCATAGGGTCTTTCCCTAACCACTTCTCGTTTTATGTTGAAGTTGTTGAGATGGACTGTTCTTGGTATGCTGCTTTAGCTACTGTATAACATGTCGGAACGATCTGAACATCATTTTAGGTTTCAGTTGGTTGTAATAGAAAGTGACAGGATTTACTTATTTCAGGAAAAGAAAGTCAGTGTCTTGAGCTGGGAAGTTATACCTTTTCGAATTAAGGAGTAGGATTCTTAACCAATGTTGTACATCCGCGATGTGACCCAACTTTCACATAATGGATGCCGACTCCTTAGGAAGAGGTCGTCTTTCAATAGTCTTAAGACAGCTCTACGGCTCTATTGTAGAAAAGCGGGAGCATGCCTTAAGAGCTTGATCCTACTTGCATCTTTCTTGTTCGACGGTACTCTCCGTCTAGTTGGAAAGCCTTCATTTCGACCTCAGTTCTAAAAAATCCATCCCTGCAGTGTCGTCTACCAACGAGTGGTTTACACTTTTCTATGTTCTAAGCGCTAAGGTAGCTTAATAGCGACTGAAGAAAGGCTATGGCGGGTTGGTGTGGGCGAGCGCCGGAGTGATCCTATATAGTTTCTTCCCCTGGTTTGTACATTGAATCAGGTGTGATCATACGACTGTAAGCGCACCTGAGCGCCTTGTCCCTCTAGCGATTTCGCCTCTTCTCATCTAACCGATCCATAGGGGAGGAACGGCTCTAGTTTCAGTTAGCAGCAGGAGCCCTATTAGTAAGGCTAGCCTTCCCTACCTGCAAGCGTAGGTTTAGAATCCTGCGTACCAATCAATGATAACTAGGTATACCCCCTCCCTTTCCCTATATTCGGTACCTCGTAAGGGAGAACCCCCATATTCCACGAACCCGAGTCAGAGATAATGTATGCGTATGGGTTGTCTGTCCTTCTAGGCCAGCTTCGGCTTATAGCCGTATTGGTAGTGATTTCCATCTGGGTTGGGTTGGCTGCCTCCCGAAAAGGCTCCCAATCCTCCCTACATACCACATTGGATTCCTAAGACCGATATTTTATTGGAACCCATCAACCTACCCTGGGTCCGGGAATGCATCGGGGACCCCCTGAACGCTGCAGTAATGAATGGGGGCGAGTCTGTATTCTATCGAAGGCGCCCAGGGCATGGGGATGGCAGTGAGAACTAGTGCTATGTTCGCCCTACTATCATTCTCCTATTCCTATAGGGTGGTTGAAGAAGGGAACGAGGTACGAATGGAGAGATAAGTGCTTCTCTCCACCTTCAGTTGCGCGCATTCGCCAGTGGTAAACCATCTCTCAATGACTTGACTGCACCGTAAAATGGGAGAATGATTATTAATTATAGAAAAGCGGTGTGGTTATACTCCTATCCCTATCCCATCTTAGGTGTGACCAGGGATGGTGTAGGGGGACGAGGCGGACCCTTGACTGAAAATCCACTTTGGTTAAGCCATACTTCCGAAGCAATCTTGATAGCACGAAGGTGGTTCGGCTTCGACATCCCCCCGGCCCGGGCGGGGAAACTGTAGTGAAACCTAAAACCCGAATGCTCTAACATTTCTGAGTACGGGTCATAGAAGATCTGTCTTATCTTGAAACCTAACTCCCCTAACCATTCATTATTATAGAGGAGGGATGGAGTGGTATAACGTCCGACCGATCCTCGAATGGGACCAGCCCGACCTTTATTGGAATAGTGGGTAGCCATCCTAGAAACCGAAGGACAATAACCGTATCCTGTCCATTTATTCCGGTGCGGCACACAACCACTGGAGGACCCCCGAAACAACTTTACTTGGTCCCAGGAATTCATTGCTCTACTCGCTTCTCCTCGAATTGCATTAAGAAATGGTTCTGGTGAGACGTCCTACCGCAAGCACTTTCTTATAGAATGATGGAGGAGGAGGTAGTCAATACATTCGCCTGATGCTTGATCACTGCTGAGTGATATATCAAATGAGCTCTCCGATCTATGATTAATAGTTTCGTTTATAGGGCAATATGAGAATATATCCCTAACGTTGTACTTGGACCTTTCTCCCTTGCCTCCGTTTTGGAAGATTTTTCATCGGCGGGGATTGGAACGACCTATGTTG
>VIGQ01000625.1:0-14710 GCA_009663005.1 Actinidia chinensis | reverse complement strand
ATAGTCAACAGTATTAGTCCTCGCAAAACAAAAAAAATGCAAAGCAGTCACTACTCGTTACTCAAACATTAAAATCATGCTATAAATAAAAAACAACATAAAGTACTAACAAAAGGTACCTAAATAACTCGAGCTTGAAGTTGAATCCGGTAATCAATAGCAATAGTCCTTGCAAAACAGAACAAATGCAAAACAGTCACAACATCTTACACAAAAACTCAAATCAGCATAATTTTAAAAGGACAAAGTACCACATAAGGCCTTGTCTAATAATTCCTAATTAACTTGAGCTTGAAATTGAACCCGGGGAACTTCAAGTTCAGGTTAATTATGGCCCAAGATAAATATACAAAAATGTGAAAGCAGAAAGTTACGTACAACAAAAATTCAAAAAAAAGCGCGTGGAAGATATGGATTTGAGCTTACTTGGGGCCTAGGCATCGTATTACCACGGTACACCCAATTGGAGCCGATAGTCAACAGTATTAGTCCTCGCCCAAAACAAAAAAAATGCAAAGCAGTCACTACGCGTAACGCAAACATTAAATCATTGTATATAACATAAAAAAAAAACATAAAGTACAACAAAAAGTACCTAAATAACCGAGCTTGAAGTTTTTAATTCGGTAGTCAATAGCAATGTCCTCGCAAAACAGAACAAATGAAACACAGTCACTAATATATTACACAAAAAAACCAAAAATCAGCATTTAATTTTAATAAAAAAGACAAAGTACAACATACAGGCCTTGTCTAATAATACCTCATTACACTTGAGCTTGTGAAATTGAAACCCGGGGAGGGGAGGGAAAACTTCAGTTCATGTGGTAATATGAGGGCCCCCGTATCCGGAAGATAAAAAGAGTATTTTTTTTTACAAAATTACAGAGGCTCACAGGGTCATAAGGACGTAGGCGACAACATTCAAAGGCGCGGGCAGGAGAAGATTGGATTGAGGGAGTACTTGGGCCTAGGCATCGCTATTTTTTAAGCACGTACACCCACTTGAGTCCATAGTCAATAAAGCAAATAGTCCTCACTTAAAACAAATTAAATGCAAAATAGTCACAAACTCATACTCAAAAATTAAATTAGCATTAATTTGAAAAAGACAAAGTACAACATACGGCCATAACTACTAATACCCTAATAACTTGAGCTTGAAATTAAACTCGATAGTCAAAAGATTAGTCCCACTAAAAACAAAATAAATGCAAAATAGTCACAAAAGTCATACAAAAAAAAATTCAAAATGAGGCATATTGAAAAAGAGCAAAGTAAACAGGACGGCCCATAAAATACTAATACACTAATAACTTGATGCTTTGAAACTAAACCCGATGTCAACAGTATTGTCCTCGCAAATACAAAAAGTAAAATGCAAAAAGCAGTCACTATCTCGTTGACTCAACATTAAAAATCATGCAAACTAAAAAACAACATTAAAGTACTATACAAAAGGACCTCTAATAACTCAGAGCTTGAAGTTGAAATCCGGTAATCAATTAGCAATAGTCCTTGCAAAACAGAAACAAAATGCAAAACAAGTCACAAAATCTTACACAAAAACTCAAATCAGCCATAATTTAAAAGGACAAAGTACCACATAATAAGGGCCTGTTGTCTAATAAGTCTAAGGAACTGAGCTTTGAAATTGAAACCCGGGGAACTTTTCCAAGTTAGGTTAATTATGGCCCAGATAAAAATACAAAAATTTAAAGCCACAGTTACGTACCACAAAACATTCAAAGGCGTGATGGAGATATGATTTGCGTCTATTGAGGCCTAGGATCGCTATTACAGACGGTGTGACACCCATGAGTCCGTATAGTCAATAGCAATAGTCCTCTACTAACTAAAATAAATGAAAATAGTCACAGTCATTATCAAAAATTCAATTAAGCATAATTTGAAAAAGTACAAAGTTACAACAGTTTTACCGGCCATGAAACTACTAATACCCTAATAACTTGAGCCTGAAAGTAATCCCGATTAGTCACAAGTAGTATTAGTCCTCGAAAAAAAAAAAAATGCAAAGCAGTAACTACCTCGTGACTCAAACATTAAATTCATGTATTAATAAATAAAAAACAACATAACAAGTACTAACAAAAAAGTTTACATAAATAACTCTAGCTTGAAGTTGAATCCGGTTAGTCAATAGCAAATCACTCGCAAAAAAACAGCACAAACAAATGCAAAAACAGTCACTACATATTTACACAACAACTCAAATCAGCATAATGTTTTAAAAGACAAAGTACAATATAAGGCCTTGTCTAATAATTCCTAATAACTTGAGCTTGAAATTGAACCGGGAACTTCAAGTTCAGGTTAATTAAGGCCCAAGATAAATATACAAAATTTAAAGACACCAGTTACTACCACACATTTCAAAGGGTGGAGATATGGATTTTGAGGAAAGTACTGGGCCTAGGCTCGCTATTAGCACAGGTACACCCACTGAGTCGATAGTCAATAGCAATCGTCCTCACTTTACAAATAAATGACAAAAAGTCACAAACTCATTACTCAAAAATTCCAAAGTAGCATTAATTTGAAAAAGACAAAAGCTACAAACATACGGCATAACTATAATACCTACTAACTTGAGCTTGAAATAAAACCCGATAGTCAATCAAAAGTATGTAGGTCTTCGAAAACAAAAAAAATTGCAAAGCAGTCACATACTCGTTCTCAAACATTAAATTATGCTATAAATAAAAAAAAACAACATATATTAGGTACTAATCAAAATGCGTACCTAAATAACTCGAGCTTGAAGTTGAATCCGGTAGTCAAGAGCAATAGAGTCCTCGCAATACAGAACAAATGGCAGAACCTCACTACATATGACACAAAACTCAAATCATCATATTTTGACAAAGACAAAGTACACATAATGCCTTGTCGAATAATACTAATTAACGTGAGCTTCGAAATTGAACCGGGGCACTTCAAGTTCAGTTAATAGCCCAACGATAAATAACTAAATTTAAGCCACAAATAACGTAAACAACATTCAAGGCGTGGAGATATGGATTTGAGGCGTACGTGGGCCTAGGCATCGCTATAGCACTTCCACCCCACTTGAGTCCGATAGTCCAATAGCAAATATTCCTCACAAAACAAAATAAATGCAAATAGGCGACAAACTCATTACCCAAAACTCCCAATTAGCATAAGGTGGAAAAAAACGACAAGTACACATACGGCCATAACGACTATACAACTAATAACCTTGAGCTTGAAATACCCCGTAGTCCACATAGTACTCCTCGCAACAAAATAATGCAAGCAGTCCACTACTCGTTACTGCAACATTAAAATCTGCTATAATAAAAACACATAGTCTAACAAAACGTACCCAAATAACTCGAGCTTGAAGTTGAATCCGTAGTTCATACGATAGCAATATTCCGCTCGCAAAAACAGAACCAAATGCAAAACAGTCACTACATATACACAAAAACTCAAATCGCATAAATTTTAAAAAGACAAAGTTTACAAAGGCCTTGTCTATATCTACCTAATTAACATGAGCTTGAAAATGAACCCGGGGAACTTCAAGTTCAGGTTATTAAGGCCCAATAAATATACAAAATTTAAAGCCACAGTTACTACCACACACTTCCAAAGGCGTGGAGATATGGATTTGGTAGTAACTTGGGCCTCTGCATCGCTATTACCACGGACCAAAGGTCACACCACTTGAGTCGCTGTCAATAGCAAGTAGTCCTCACTAACAAATAAATGCAAATAGCTCCACACTCATTACTACTCAAAAATCAATTAGCATAATTTGAAAAAGACCAAAGTACAACATACGGCCATAACCTACTAATGACCATACCACTAATAACTTGAGCTTGAAACTAACCCGATATTCAACAGTATAGTCCTCTCCAAAACAAAAAAAAGGCAAAGCGTCACTACCGTACGCAACATGAAAATCATGCTATAAATAAAAACACATAAAGACAAAAACAAAAAGTACCTAATAACTCGAGCTTGAAGTTGAATCCGTAATCATAGCATAGCTCCACAAAACAAAATAAATTCAAATTAGCATAATTTGAAACGAACAAAGTACAACATATATTCGGCGCATAACTACTATACCCTAATAACTTGAGCTTGAAATTAAACCCATAGTCAAACATGTATTACTCTCGCAAAACAAAAAATGCAAGCAGTCGTACTACTCGTTACTCAAACATTGAAATCATGCTATAAATAAAAAACAACATACGTACTAACAACAAGTACCTAAATAACTCGAGCTTGAAGTGAATCGGTAGTCAATAGCAATAGTCGCTCGCAATACAGAACAAATGGCAAACAGTCACTACATATTACACAAAAACTCAAATCACAGCAATATTTTAAAAAGACAAGTACAAACCATAAGCCTTGTCTATAATACCTAAGTTAACTTGAGCTTGAAATTTAACCCGGGGCACTTCAGTTCCAAGTTAATAAGGCCGCAAGATAATATACAAAATTTAAAGCCACAAATACGTATCCACAACATCCAAAGGCGTGGAGATATGGATTTGAGCGTACTTGGGCTAGGCATCGCTATTAGCACGGTACACCACGTTGAGGTCCGATAGTCAATAGTCAATCGTCCCTTCACAAAACAAAATAATTCAAAATAGTCACAACTCATTACCCCAAAATTCAAATTAGTCATAATTTGAAAACGACAAAGTACAACATACGGCCATAACACTAATACACTAGAACTTGATCTTGAAATTAAACCCGATAGTCCAACATTAGTACTCTCGCAAAACAAAAAAATGCAAAGCATTCACTACTCTTTACTCAAACAAATTAAATCATGTGCTCTAATAAAAAACAACATAAAGTAACTAACAAAAAGGTACCCAAATACTTCGAGCTGAAGTTGAATCCGGTAGTCAATCATAGTCCTCGCAAAACGAACAAATGCAACGAGTCACTACATCTTACACAAAAACTCAAATCACATAATTTTTAAAAAGACAAATTTTAACAATAAGGCCTTGTCTAATAATACCTAATTAACATGAGGCTGGAAATATAACCCGGGGAAACAATTCAATTCAGGTTAAATTAGGCCAAGATAATATACAAATTTACAGCCACATTACGTACCACACATTCAAGGCGTGGAGATATGGATTGAGAGTACTTGGGCCTAGGGCTCCGCTATTACCACGTACACCCAACTTGAGCCTCTAGTCATACAATAGCCTCACTAAAACAAAATAAATGCAAAATAGTCACAACTCATTACTCAAAAATTCAAATTAGCATAATTTGAAAAAGACAAAGTACAACATACGGCCATAACTACTAATACCCTAATAACTTGAGCTTGAAATTAAACCCGATAGTCAACAGTATTAGTCCTCGCAAAACAAAAAAAATGCAAAGCAGTCACTACTCGTTACTCAAACATTAAAATCATGCTATAAATAAAAAACAACATAAAGTACTAACAAAAAGTACCCCTAAATACTCGAGCTTTGAAAGGACTCCGGTACAATAGCAATAGTCCTCACAAAACAAAATAAATTCAAATTAGCATAATTTAAAACGACAAAGTACAACCATACGGCCATAAAACTACTATACCCTAATACTTGAGCTGAAATTAAACCGATAGTCAACAGTATTATACCGCGCAAAACAAAAAAATGTCAAAGCAGTCAGTGACGCGTTCTCAACATTGAAATCATGCTATAAATAAAAAACAACATAAAGTACTACAAAAAGTACCTAAATACTCGAGCCTGAAGTTGAATCCGGTAGTCAATAGCAATAGTCCTCGCAAAACAGAACAATTCAAAACATTCCACTACATATTACACAAAAACTCAAATGCAGCATGATTTTAAGAAGACAAAGTACAACATAAGCCGTGTCTAATACTACCTAATAACGTGAGCTGAAATTGAACCCGGTGAACTCAATTTCATGGTTAATTAAGGCCCAAGATAAATTCAAATTTACAGCCACACATACGTACCACACATTCAAAGGCGGCGGAGATAGGGATTTGAGCGTACTTGGGCCTGGCATCGCTATTAGCACGGTAACACCCATTTGAGTCCGATATTCAATAGCAATAGTCCTTCACTAAACAAAATAATGGCAAAATTAGTCACAACTCATTAACCAAAAATTCAAATTAGCGTAATCTGGGGGAAAAAAGAAAAGTACAACATAGTCCATAACTACAATACCCTATAACTTTGAGCTTGAAATTAAACTCGATAGTCAAAAGTCTACCCTCGCAAAACAAAAAAAATGCAAAGCAGTCACTACCGTATACTCAACATTAAAATCATGCTATAAATAAAAAACAACATAAAGTACTAACAAAAAGTACCTAAATAACTCGAGCTTGAAGTTGAATCCGGTAGTCAATAGCAATAGTCCTCGCAAAACAGAACAAATGCAAAACAGTCACTACATATTACACAAAAACTCAAATCAGCATAATTTTAAAAAGACAAAGTTTAACATAAGGCCTTGTCTAATAATACCTAATTAACATGAGCTTGAAATTGAACCCGGGGAACTTCAAGTTCAGGTTAATTAAGGCCCAAGATAAATATACAAAATTTAAAAGAACAGTCTACGTACCAACAACATTCAAAGGCGTGGAGATATGGATTTGAGAGTACTTGGGCCCTAGGGCATCGGCTATTACACGGTACACCCACTTGGTCCGATAGTCAATAGCAATAGTTTTTCCTCACTAAACAAAATAAATGGAAAAATAGTTACAAACTCATTACCCAAAAATTCAAATTAGGCATAAATTTGAAAAGACAAAGTACAACAGACGGCCATAATACTAATACAACTAATAAACTTGAAGCGTTGAAAATTAAACCCGAAGTCAAACAGAATTAGTCCTACGCAAAACAAAAAAAATGCAAAGCAGTCACTACTCGTTACTCAAACATTAAAATCATGCTATAAATAAAAAACAACATAAAGTACTAACAAAAAGTACCTAAATAACTCGAGCTTGAAGTTGAATCCGGTAATCAATAGCAATAGTCCTCACAAAACAAAATAAATTCAAATTAGCATAATTTGAAAACGACAAAGTACAACATACGGCCATAATACTATACCCCTAAAAATAACTTGAGCTTGAAATTAAACCCGATAGTCAACAGTAGTACTCATCGCAAAACAAAAAAAATGCAAAGCAGTCACTACTCGTTACTCAAACATTAAAATCATGCTATAAATAAAAAACAACATAAAGTACTAACAAAAAGTACCTAAATAACTCGAGCTTGAAGTTGAATCCGGTAATCAATAGCAATAGTCCTCACAAAACAAAATAAATTCAAATTAGCATAATTTGAAAACGACAAAGTACAACATACGGCCATAACTACTAATACCCTAATAACTTGAGCTTGAAATTAAACCCGATAGTCAACAGTATTACTCCTCGCAAAACAAAAAAAATGCAAAGCAGTCAGTACTCGTTACTCAAACATTAAAATCATGCTATAAATAAAAAACAACATAAAGTACTAACAAAAAGTACCTAAATAACTCGAGCTTGAAGTTGAATCCGGTAGTCAATAGCAATAGTCCTCGCAAAACAGAACAAATGCAAAACAGTCACTACATATTACACAAAAACTCAAATCAGCATAATTTTAAAAAGACAAAGTACAACATAAGGCCTTGTCTAATAATACCTAATTAACTTGAGCTTGAAATTAAACCCGGGGACCTTCAATTTCAGGTTAATTAAGGCCCAAGATAAATATTCAAAATTTAAAACCACAATTACGTACCACAACATTCAAAGGCGCGGAGATATGGATTTGAGAGTACTTGGGCCTAGGCATCGCTATTAGCACGGTACACCCACTTGAGTCCAATAGTCAATAGCAATAGTCCTCACTAAACAAAATAAATGCAAAATAGTCACAACTCATTACTCAAAAATTCAAATTAGCATAATTTGAAAAAGACAAAGTACAACATACGGCCATAACTACTAATACCCTAATAACTTGAGCTTGAAATTAAACCCGATAGTCAACAGTATTAGTCCTCGCAAAACAAAAAAGTGAAAGCATCAGTACTCGTACTCAAACGTTAAATCATGCTATAAAACTAAATAACACCTAAAGTACTAACAAAAGTCCCTAAATAACTCTAGCTTGAAGTTGAATGAATCCGTAGTCCAATAGCAATATCCTCGCAAAACAGACAAATGCAAAACAGTCACTACATATACACAAAAACTCAATCACATAATTTTAAAAACGACAAAGTACAACATAAGGGTCCTTGTCTAATAATACCTAATTAACTTGAGCTTGAAATTAAACCCCGGGGACCTTCAATTTCAGGTTTATAAAGCCCAGATAAATTCAAATTTAAAACCACAATTACGTACCACGCACAGTTCAAAGGCGCGAATATGGATTTGAGAGTTACTACTTGGCCTAGGCATCGGCTATTAGTCACGGTACCAAACCGCCTTGAGTCACAATATTCCAATAGCATAGTCCTCACTAAACAAAATAAATGCAAAATAAGTCACAACTCCATTAACTCAACAATTCAAATTAGCATAATTTGAAAAAGACAAAGTACAACATACGCCATAACTACTATACCCTAATTACCTTGAGCTTGAAATTAACCCGATAGTCAACAGTATTAGTCCTCGCAACAAAAAAAAAAAACGCAAATCATCCGACTCGTTACGCAACATTAAACATTCTATAAACTACAAAACAACATAAAGTAACTAACACAAGTACCTAAATAACTCGAGCTGAAGTTGAAGCTGGTAAGTCAATACAATAGTCCCTCACAGAACAACAAATGCAAACCACAGTCACTACATATTACACAAAAATTCAATCAAATCACAATTATCACAGCATAAATTTTAAACAGAGAAATTACACATTAGTAGGCTGTCGAACAATTACCTAATTAACTATCGCTTGAAATTGAACCCCGGGGCACTTCAATTAGAAGTTATTAAAGGCCCAAGATAAATATACAAAATTTAACAGCACATTTAAGTCCACAACATTCAAAAAGGCGTGGAGATATGGATTTGAGCGTACTTGGGCCTAGGGATCGCTATTAGCACGGTACCCCACTTGCGAGTCCCATATTCATAGCAATAGTTCCCAAGGGAACAACCAAAATAATGCAAAATAGTTCCACAACTCATTACCACCCAAAAATTCAAATTAGCATAATTTGAAAAAGACAAAGTACAACAAACGGCCATAACTACTATACACTAATAACTTGAGATTGAAATTAACCGATAGTCAACTTATTACTCCTCTGCAAAACAAAAAAAATGCAAAGCATCACTACTCGTTTACTCCAAACATTAAATCATGCTATAAATAAAAAAAACAACATAAGTACTAACAAAAAGGTACCTAATAACTCGAGCTTAGAAGTTGAATTCCATCCGGTAGTCAATAGCATATTCCTCGCAAAACAGAACAAATGCCAAACAGTCCCCTACATATTACACAAAAACTCAAATCAGCATAATTTTAAAAAACCCAAAGTACAACAAAAGGCCTTTTGTCTTCATATACCTATTAACTGTGAAGCTTGAAATTGAACCCGGGGAACTTCAGTTCAAGGTTAATTAAGGCCCAAGACAAATTAGCAAATTAAAGGCACAGTTACGTACACAACATTCAAAGGCGTGGAGATATGGAATTGAGGCTACTTTGGGCCTAGCATCGCTATTATCAACGCGTACAACCCTTTGAGTCCCGATAGTCAATAGCAATAGTCCTCACTATACAAAATAATGCAAAATAGTCACACTCATTACCAAAAATTCAAATTAGCAATAATTTGAAAAGACAGTACAACATACTACGGGCATACTACTAATACACTAATAACTTGAGATTGAAAATTAACCCGATAGTCCACATAATTACTCCTCGCAAAACAAAAAAATGCACCCAAAGAGTCACTTACTCGTTACTCAAACAGTAGAAATCAATGCTATAAATAAAAAACCACATAAAATACTAACCAAAAAGTACCTAAATAACCTCGAGATTGAAGTGAACCCGGTAGTCAATAGCCATAGTCCTCCGAAAACAAACCAAAGGCAAAACAGTCCACTACATATTACACAAAACTCATCACATAATAATTTAAAAAGACAAAGTTACAACATAAGGCCTTGGTCTATAATACCTAATTAACTGAGCTTGAATTGAACCCCGGTGAACTTCAAGTTCCAGTTTAATTAAGGCGCAAGATAAATATACAAAAATTTTCAAGCCACGTTCCGTACCACAACATTCAAGGCGTGGAGATATGGATTGAGAGTCCTTGGGCCTAGGCTATCGTTATAGCACGGTATCAAGCCCACTTGAGTTACGATAGTTCATAGCAATAGTCCTCACTAAACAAAATAAATGCAACTAGGTCACAACTCCATTACTCCAAAATTCAAATTAGCATAATTTTGAAAAGACAAAGTACAACATACGGCCATAACTACTAATACCCTAATAACTTGAGCTTAAAATTAAACCCGATAGTCAACAGTATTAGTCCTCGCAAAACAAAAAAAATAATTTGAAATAAATAAAGTACTAACAAAAAGTACCTAAATAACTCGAGATTGAAGTTGAGTTCGATAATCAATAGCAATAGTCCTCGTAAAACAGAACAAATGCAAAACAGTCACTACATATTACACAAAAACTCAAATCAACATAATTTTAAAAAGACAAATCTCATAAGAAGGCCTTATCTAATAATACCTATTACTTGAGCTTGAATGAACCCGGGGAACTTCAAGTTCAGGTTAATTAAGGCCCAAGAAAAAATATACCAAATTTAAAGCCACCAGTTCGTACCACACCATTTCCAAGGCGCGGAGATATGATTGATAGTACTTTTGGCCTAGGCATCCCTATTAGCAACGGTACAACCAACTTGAGTCCAATAGTCCAATTAGCAATAGTCCTCACTTAAACAAATTACATGCAAATAGTCACAACTCATTACTCAAAAATTCAAATTAGCATAATTTGAAAAAGACAAAGTACAAATACGGTCCCATAACCTACTAATACCCTAATAACTTGAGCTTGAAATTAAACCTGATAGTCAACATTAATTACTCCCTGCGCAAAACAAAAAAATGCAAAGCATTCCACTCACTCGTTACTCAAACTTAAAATCATGATGCTATAAATCAAACACATAAAGTCTAACAAAAAGTACCTAAAAACTCGAGCCGTTGAAGTTGATCCGTAGTCAATAGCAATAGTCCCTCGCAAACGAACAAATCAAAACATCGCTACATATTACACAAAAACTCACATCAGCATAATTTTAAAAAGACAAAGTACAACATAAGGCCTTGCCCTAATAATAACTAATAACTTTGAGCTGGAAATTGAACCCGGGGAACTTCAAGTTCAGGTTACTTAAGAACCACAACATTCCAAAGGCCGAGGATATAATGTTTGAGAGTACTTGGCCCCTAGGCATCGCTATTAGCACGGTAACACACCACTTGAGTCACGATAGTCATATCAATAGTCCGTACTACAACAAAATAAATGCCAAAATAAGTCACAACTCATTACTCCAAAAATTCAATTAGCAATAATGTGAAAAAACAAAGTACAACATACGGCCATAACTAACTAATTACCCTAATAACTTTGAGAATTGAAATTAAACCCGATAGTCAACATATTAGTCCTCCGCAAAACAAAAAATTCAAAGCAGTCACTACCACGTTACTCAAACATTAAAATATGCTATAAATAAAAAACATAAAGTACAAACAAAAAGTACCTAAATAACTCGAGCTTGAAGTTGAATCTGGTAGTCAATAGCAATAGTCCTCACAAAACAGAACAAATGCAAAACAGTCACTACATATTACACAAAAACTCAAATCAGCATAATTTTAAAAAGACAAATTACAACATAAGGCCTTGTCTAACAATACCTAATTAACTTGAGCTTGAAATTGAACCCGGGGAACTTCAAGTTCAAGTTAATTAAGGCCCAAGATAAATATACAAAATTTAAAGCCACAGTTACGTACCACAACATTCAAGTCGTGAGAATATGTATTTGAGCGTACTTGGGCCTAGGCATCGCTATTAGAACGGTACACCCACTTGAGTCGATATTCAATAGCAATAGGTCCTCACCAAAACAACTAAATTGCAAAATAGTCAAACTCATTACTCAAAATTCAACATTAGCGTAATTAAAAAAGACAAAGTACAACATACGACCATAAACTACTAATACTCTAATAACTTGGAGATTGAAATAAACCTGATGAGTCAACAGTATTACTCCTCGCAAAACAAAAAAAATGCAAAGCAGTCACTACTCGTTACTCAAACATTAAAATCATGCTATAAATAAAAAACAACATAAAGTACTAACAAAAAGTACCTAAATAACTCGAGCTTGAAGTTGAATCTGGTAGTCAATAGCAATAGTCCTCGCAAAACAGAACAAATGCAAAACAGTCACTACATATTACACAAAAACTCAAATCAGCATAATTTTAAAAAGACGAAGTACAACATAAGGCCTTGTCTAATAATACCTAATTAACTTGAGCTTGAAATTGAACCCGGGGAACTTCAAGTTCAAGTTAATTAAGGCCAAGAATATACCACAAATTTAAAGCACAGTACGTTCACAACATTCAAAGGCGTGGAGATATGGATTTGAGCGTACTTGGGCCTAGGCATCGCTATTAGCACGGTACACCCACTTGAGTCCGATATTCAATAGCAATAGTCCTCACAAACAAGAATAAATGCAAAATAGTCACACTCATACCAAAAATTCAAATTAGCATAATTTAAAAAAACGTAAAGTACAACATTACGGCAATTACTACTAATTACACTAATAAATTAGCTGAAATTAAAAACCCGATAGTCAACAGTATACCCTTGCAAAACAAAAAAAATGCAAATGCATCCTACTCGTACGCAAACATTAAAATCATGCTATAAATAAAAAACAACATAAAGTACTAACAAAAAGTACCTAAATAACTCGAGCTTGAAGTTGAATCTGGTAGTCAATAGCAATAGTCCTCACAAAACAGAACAAATGCAAAACAGTCACTACATATTACACAAAAACTCAAATCAGCATAATTTTAAAAAGACAAAGTACAACATAAGGCCTTGTCTAATAATACCTAATTATTGAGCTTGCTTGAATGAAATTAAACCCGGGGAAATTCACGTCAGGTTAAGTTAAGGCCCAAGATTAATAACAAAATTTAAAGCCACAGTAAGTACCACAACATTCAAAGGCGCGGAGAGAGATATGGATTGAGAGTACTTGGGCATGGGCATCGCTATTATAGCACCGGTACACCCACGGAGTACAATAGTCAATAGCAATATCCTCACTAACAATTTAAATGCAAAATAGTCACAATCATAATCAAAAATTCAACATTAGCATAAATTGAAAAAAGGACAAAGTACAAAATACGGCCCATAACTACTAATACCCATAATAACTTGAGCTTGAATTAAACTCGGATAGTCAAAAGTATTAGTCCCACTAAACAAAATAAATGCCAAAATAGTCACAAATCATTACTCAAAAAAATTCTCAAAATTACCATAATTTGAAAAAGATAAGTAACCTACGGCAATAATACTACTACACTAATAACTTGAGCTTGAAACTAAACCCGATAGTAAACAGTATTAGTCCTCGCCAAAAACAAAAAATGCAAAGCAGTCCACTACTCGTTACTCAACATTTAAATCATGCATAATAAAAACAACATAAAGTACTAACAAAAAGTACTAATAACTCGAGCTTGAAGTGAATACGGTAATTCAATAAGCAATAATCCTTGCAAAACAGAACAAATGCAAAAACAAGTCACACATCTTTACACAAAAAAAATCAAATCAGATAATTTTAAAAAGGACAAAGTACCACATAAGGCCTTGTCTAATAATTCCTAATTAACTTGAGCTTGAAATTGAACCGGGGAACTTCAAGTTCAGGTTATTATGGCCCAAGATAAATCTACAAAATTTAAAGCCACAGTTACGTCCCACAACATTCAAGGCGTGAGATATGGATTTGAGAGTACTTGGGCCTTCTAGGCATCGCAATTACACGGTACACCCACTTGGTCGATGATAGTCAATAGCATAGTCCTCACTAACACAAATAAATGAAAAATCGTCACAACTCATTTACTCAAAATTCAAATTAATTAGCATAATTTGAAAAAGACAAAGTACAACATACGGCCATAACTACTAATACCCTAATAACTTGAGCTTGAAATTAAACCCGATAGTCAACAGAATTAGTCCTCGCAAAACAAAAAAAATGCAAAGCAGTCACTACTCGTTACTCAAACATTAAAATCATGCTATAAATAAAAAACAACATAAAGTACTAACAAAAAGTACCTAAATAACTCGAGCTTGAAGTTGAATCCGGTAATCAATAGCAATAGTCCTCACAAAACAAAATAAATTCAAATTAGCATAATTTGAAAACGACAAAGTAAAACATACGGCCCAAAATACAATACCCTGAAATAACTTGAGCTTGAAATTAAACCAGATAGTCAACAGAGTACTCCTCGCAACAAACCCAAAAAAAAATGCCAAAGCAGTCAGAAGTA
>VIGQ01000623.1:0-12986 GCA_009663005.1 Actinidia chinensis | reverse complement strand
CAGAGCAGTTGGTGGATGACCGAGTTCCTGCACCTAGGATTAGTAAATGTGATCAGCATGGTAGCCAGCAAGGTTTCTTCTGCAAAGTTGAATCCATATGTTACCAAAATTCAATCTACTCTAATGGCTCGATATTATTTTTACGGATGATTTGAGCTTGCAAAGTATTGTTAGATCACTTGAGCAGGTCCTGGCAGTGCAAGGCTGATGAAGTGGGAGCACTGTATATAGCTTTTTTGATTAACCGATGTCATAGAAAAGAAATGTGGTATATTGATATGAGAAAGGTGTTTGTAGTTTGTATTACCAACAGTTGATGATGTGAGGTAAGAAGCATAGGTTTTTTTATTCTTTTTAGCGTTTTGCGTGTCTCTTTTCTTATCATTTTTTGCACTACAGTCAAGCGGTTTGTCTCAGTTTCCCCACAGTTTTGAATATGAATGCAAGTAGTTGCTGATCTAGTGTTATGATATTAGCTTCTTACCTGGTTGCATCTTTAAGCTTTCTTTTATAATAAGTCACTATTTATGTTCATTCACATTGGCCAAATCATAATTTGAATGATTTGTTAGGCACTGGCCCTTTTGGCCATTTTTTGCTCCAGTTTGAGGAAGGCTCTTCTGGTATCATATCGATAGGATGACCTGTGGGTTGTTATCCGAGTTATTTTTTGTGGCTACCTGTCTCCACTACAACTTGATGGGTTGCTGTGGTAAGTGATTTGTTCTTGGACCTGGTGTTGGAACATTCATCTTCTAGTACAGGTTCTTCGGGCGGATTTCGTACTACCTATATCACCATCCGCCACCATTTTTCTTCAATTTAATCAATGAGATGAGAGACTCGGGAAGTTGAACCTCTATAATATTGCCGAAAAGAATATCACAACACAGTTTTTAATATTAAATTGCTCATTGAATAGATGGTAAAACTGAAGTAGGCGTTTTAAAGAACGGATGGAGTTGTTTGATAAGAAAGTGTTGCTAAACGAAACTCCAAAATTAATGATACACTTGACTATTAAACTATTATGGAATTACTAATATTACTTTAATATAAAATGATTAAAAAAGATAAAAGAAATATGGTAATCTATGCTTTGAAGTCCATGCCTTCAAACAAATTGACTTAATTTTTACAAACAAGGAGGAGTCCAGGAAGAAGTGGATGATCCAAGTGATTTTTGTATGCCATTAAAACTAAACAATCAATAACACCAACAGTCATGTTGGAAGATTGGAAACCAACACCAAAGAGTCTCCACGCGAGGGTTGAAGGTTAGGAGAGAGCGGTGACGATTTACTGCCACTGCGAGGTTGGAGGCTAGGAGAAGTCTGTGACTGCCATGGCTGAGGGAGAAGACAGAAGATGCGTTAACAAGTCTATTGAATTTTACATTTTCATGATATTTTAAGTATTTTCTATACAAGTTACAGTGTTTGTGTATTGTTAAAGGTGGAGAGGGACGTGTCAAAATTTTAGTAAAGGACTATGGATTTTGGAGATAGGGATCTGGGGACAGCAGATCTCAACTCCCTTGAGGGACCCTATTCTTTCCCCACCCCTCCCCCTCAACAACCCTAGTCACCATGTCTCCTTCAACTCAATGGAAAATCATTTATACCTCAATATCAAATGCAACAATCTAATCCAATCCCACTTCAGATTGTTTCTAAAAAACCCATGGTGTCGTGGTGGAGGAGAGAGAGAAACTGCAATTCCAGGTGGTGTGGTACCACATGCGGCGAGAGAAAAAATGAAGAAGACGCAGGAGAGAGAGAGTTTTTGTTTTTAAATTATTATTTTACTGTTAATTTTTTATTTTAAAGACGTGAAAAGATTTAAAAATTAAAAAGGATTGTACTATGGGTATTTTGGTAATAAATAGGGTGTACTTAATTAATTTTACATTAATTTAAAGATTAGGGTGTATTTAGATCATAAGTGTACTCAGTTATTTTAGGGTTATTTAGCAGCACTCTTGGATAAATACCAAAATTGAAACCAAATGCTCTTAACTCTTATGACATGTTTAATTACAGGGAATGAGGTGTATGAGTATGGAGTAGTTAGTTCATCCAATTTCAATTCTAATGCCTTTCTCCTAGATTCATGACTTCCAAATTCCAAGTAAATAAAACATGTTACTTCATAACATTGATTGATCCGTTTTTTTTCCTTGAACAACTATCGGCCATGAAATTGAACTGAAAGACCTCCTCATCCACTAGGATGAAGACTCGATGCACTAGAAGAAAATTGTCATAGGCCAAAACAAGTCATTATAGACACAAGTACAGATCAACCACACCAAAAGGACTAGTGAATGGATGTTCTTTCGGTAATAACGCCACTCTTTTCATTTAATTATAACTTGTACAAAATCTACGTAGTTGATTTGACAAGAGTTAGTTGACAAAAATCGACCTAAAAACAAGAGGTATTGCCAGTGATTTAATTACTATCTTATTAGTACCAAGCCAGTCAAACGTGTGTCATGAATGTAGCACTTAGCCAGAGTCAAAAAAGCGCTTATTACATTGGCCGGACCACAAGAAACGAAATCTTGAATGAAAGGAAGACGACTGAAAGGAGAGAGCGTAGAGGGTGTAGATCGTATGAGATGATGAAGACAGAAGAAGAGAGAGAAAGAAATCGATTCAAATTCAGGTATTCTATTCCTCTCATGTTTGTAGGTATGTGTCAAGTGTAAGAAAATAAGCAGAGAGGGGGGAAGATCATGAGAATTAGATGTGCATGTCCTCCATGATCCCTTTCTTGTTAACTTTCGCTTCAAGGTCGGCATCTGCATTATATTATTTGGATTGCAAGAGATTTCTGATAAGGAAAACAAGAGGTTCAGAATAACACATTTCTCTTCTTGCTTTTTTCTTTTTGCTGGAAATTTTTTTTTGAATCCGTTGATGTAATTGATGTGCACAACAAAAATTTCCCTCATCGATATAAACATAAACAATTGATTTACTACAAAATCTCCATTGATTTACTCCCTTATGTTAGTCAGATTAGAGAAAGATAAGCATAGTTTATACCAATTGTTGGGATCATTGCAACCTAATCCTATTAAAAATACTAAAAAAAAAAAACCTTTTTGCTTTTTGTATCAGCCCAAATTTTTGTTTTGGTATCACATAATTCTTCTTTTCGAAATAAAAATAAAAAAAAAAAAAAAATATAAAATAATCCAACACACAGAAATGTTCTTTCTTCATGGTTGTGAGGGTGAGGTGCAATAGTCTCAGCTTTAAAAAGAGCAGACAAAAATGACTCACGGAGCTGACATTGAGGCACAACTGCAATGCATAACCAAAAAACGCTTGCAGCTCTTGGCTACATTTACAATTATAACCGTCCCAGTTTTGCCTCTAATCAATTTGTCTCTTTTTCCATTTTTCTAATGAGGTAAATAAGTAGATAATCGAACGCCACAAAATGCATGATTAGGTTAAACAACAAGTACCCTCTTTACTTTTCATTTTAATCATCCGTCAATCTGTAAAGCCCTCCTTTCTGTCTCCCCTTGGTAATCATCCTGCTATGAATGGACCTAATTGGAACCAAATAATATCACTTGCCCTCTCACTTTTCCTTATTCTTTTAAATTATATTGAACCTCAATTTGCAATTCCCGCATGGCCAAGTAGAAGGTATGACGAATGCTTCTACTTGACAAAAATAACAAACTTACCAAGGAGACAAAAGTGAGAAAAAGAAAAGTGTAAAACATACTCTTTGTGATCCACTCCAACATCCTCTACTCTCTTACAAACTCTACTATCAACAGGTCTAGGCCACTGAAAAATGACAATTGACTTGGGGATAGTAGTTCATAGTCAAACTCTCATGGGCACTATGGTTTTGTTTTGTATACAAGAAACTCCCCCTCCCTGTAGTTGAAACGATAATGTACTAAAAAAACACTCTACTTCCATTATCTCTCCAAACAATCTTATACACAAATCCACACTTCCATACTCTTATATGTTGTTTCTGTCATTTGTTGGGGTATGAAATAACAAATCATCCTTTCCTAGAATTTTGCAGGAGAGCAGTTTGGACCATAGATTTGTAAGTTGATTGGATTGGTGTGTTCTTTGGTGGTGAATTTAGAATGCAGAAGTATTTTTCTTTTTTCCCAAAGAATCTCACCATTCATCGTCGCACACGCAGCTACTTGATTATGTTGTTTTGATTTATATAATTGCCTCATGAATTCAACCACTCATTGAATAAGAAAGTGCGGTGCATTAAAGAACAAGGTCGGTCGTGATTGTCAAGGTTCACCACAAAACTGTGGTCTTTGACTCTCTTCTTATCCAATTTCAAACTAACACATACACATACACATCCACATCCACAATGCATGAGTATATTCTCTTTATTTTTATTTATAACATGAGACTAATTTAGGATTATTACATGAAGTGTTGTTCATCTTCTTTTTATTCAAGTCGTCTACATGAAAACACAAACATATTTTGAGGGCATGCCAAAAAAATCACAGCACTAACACATGATTCCACGTGGCCCTCGCTAACGTGCGCCGGGAAATCCATAGAAAGAGAAAAATACCAGAAAGAAAAAAGGGGAAAAACTAAAAAGGGGTTTTAAAGTGCAAACTTACCCAACAAAAAAGAAAAAATACAACCCCTTTTTGGGATTTTTGGTTTGGATAAGAATTAATTTGAATTAAAATAAACCCTTTACGTAGACACGCACACCCCAAAAACCACACCAAAAAGAAGAAGCAAGAAAACTTGTGGGCGTGGAGGGAAGGTGCAGTAACCCCCTAAACACCATGGGTCTCTTAACACAATGCCTATATGTGTGAGTTTCTTTGAACTAGTTAGCTTTCGTAACAACACTACACATGGTATGTAGATTTTCTTTTTCATGCGCCGTTTGTGTTTGTGGATTTGTTTTTATGTTTTGGAGGTGAGATTTTAGCTATTGGCTCGAACAGATTCATCAATTCAAAACACCCATAAACCCATTGTCCATTGTCAATCGAACAAGACCCTTTCACTTCGAATACCCCCAAATCCCAACCCTCCCTCCACACAACAACACACTCTTCCCCTTCCCTCCTCTGTTTTTTTTCTCTGTTTTTTCTCGCCCACCAAACACGACCCAATAGCTTATCATCAAGGCATAGAATCAGAACCCCGTATCGGGTTTTGTTGGCATGCTCGAGTTCTTGGTGATTCAATTCTAGATGTTAATTTCTCGTCCAGAATATTGAAGGTGACATGCACCATGGGATGATGTTGTGTTGAGTACGTGAATTATAAAAAATAAAAGAATACAACTCTGTCTCTGTATGTTGTTTTGAGGCTCTCTCCTTCTCTCTGCTTGCTCTGTGTCAGTGTCACTGCCAAGGATGAGTAGCAGGTGGTGAGAGAGAGAGGAGCAAAACTCGAGCTTGACATACATGTCACTCTGCAATAAAACTCTTCAGGAGGGGCTCACAACATATCCGAAGCCTTCATACCTGTCAGTACCTCTCTCTTTACTCTGGTTTGCTTTCATGTTGATACGATTTTATGTCTTTTTGGATCTGATTCTTGTGTTGTGTTCCTTTTCTTGACAGGGGTTCTTTTGGTACATTAAGTCAGTATTTCCTAGAAAATCCTGGAAAAATTGTGATCTTGTTGCACACTGGATCCGGGTTTTAGGAGGGGATTTGATGTTTGCTTTAGAAAAAGCTATTTTTGATATTAGTGAGTCATATACATGTTGATAGTATTATTAGTAAATGGAAGAACTGCAGAGCACCACAATTTTTGCTTGCGGGACTGTTAATTGTGAATAGGACTTCAAGATTACCGCATTCTTAAAGGACTGGCAAAGTTTCATTGTAGTAGCATACATGCCTCCAATGTTTGTTTCTCCTTTTAAGGGCTTTGATTGTCAGAAATTTTACTTAATTCTCCATGTTTTTTTACTCATTCCTCCTCTAATCTGTTGGTTTTCTTCTTAAATTTTGATCAACAAGTATATGGATGTGATCTGCGTTAAAGTTTTATGTGCCCCAGTCTCAAACCTGTTGGTTACTTTCTAATTTTGACTCAAGTAATTTGGAGCGATGTGATCTGCCATTAAATGTTTTATGTGCCCCATTCTTACATGGAATGCAGATCAAATGAGCTGCATGTTAATTTTCGTTCTGTGAATCAATATGACTGTTTATTTCGGTTTTTGTGAGAAACAGTTTGCAGGAAGTGCATATATAAGAAGATAATGATGAAAGAGGTGGATTACTGTCCAAAATGCAAGGTGATTAGGGGTTCACCACTGGAAAAAACCAGGTGGTATTTGATATCTATCTATGTTTATAAAGTTAAAACATTGGTACTCACAGAAGCATGAACTAACTATATGCTATTCTCTAAGAAAAGATTAGTTAGATTTTAATCGGACCTCTACAACCTTTTATTTGATGTACAACTGACTCAATTAGTAGCAAAAAGGCCTGCAAGCGAGGTATTTAAGGGAAAAACTACTAGTCTAGTAGACACTTACCTGTTATTCCATGTCTCCTATCGACACCAGAAAATTTCAAAATTTTTGCAGAGTTAACGATGAGTGTAGAAGAACCATTTTTGAGACAATCTAATGTGATTCTAGGAAGGAAATTGTGTCAAAATCGGTTCTAGTTGCCATGCAACAAAGAACAAATGGCAAACGGATAGGTTTCTTTTCTTTTAGTAATCAAATCCTGTTATTGCATCTATGACCAAAACTCAAATGATAATAAGAAGATTATTGGTTCAGCAACGGTTTGTGCAAAGATTCGGACTAAGTTGCTGGGGACCCTTGTTGTTCTTTGTCAGGTGGTTTAGAAGGGATCTTTCTCAATCTTCAATGAGATAAATTTTACTTGATAGAAGATGTTAAGACTTTGCATATGGAAATATGCCGTTCTAACAAGCAGTAGTAGCCCATTTTAGTGACTTTACATTACATTTTCATTAATGTTGTGGATTGTTTCGTACTGTCCATTTTCATTGTACCTCAACTGGTGACCAAATATTAGTTGTCTGCGGAAATTTCATTTCTCTTCCATTGAAATTTCTTGATGGCCTAACATACACTAGCATTGTAAATATCAGCCAATCTTTTGAATCTTGATCAACTGTGAGCCTGTTGTATTACTGCAGATTCGTTGATTATTCTTGTGGCTCAATTCTATATCTATCCAATTGAGAGAGACAATTGTGAGAATGATAATATGACTAGAGCAGAGGATCATGCTGTTTATGTTTTTTTTCTTCTTTTGTCTACAGGCCGACAAAAATTGGGAAGATATAAGGGCCAACTCTTCCCTTCTGAAGAAAAACGGTCCACGCGATAGCTGCAGACCTCAATGTGCAAGATATAAAGAAAAGACCGTCCCGTCTGAAACAAAAGAAGTTTAAGGCACCTGCAGACCGCAATACAAGATATAACGCCAAAGCTTCTTTCCTTCTGAAAGAGAAAAAACAGGTTAAGGCACCTTCTTGTTGTCCTCAGTAACATTTCCCGACTAAGAAAGGAGAGGTATCTGTAGTCATTGGTAATAAGTACACCCCAAGGATCGTCCAGCCCTATTGAGTGGAAAGAAGCAGGATCCTACAAGAAGGAGTTTACTCTCACAAGAGTCTCTTTCCATTCGGAGCCTGAGAAGAAAGAGGAAGAGTTCCTGGCGAGACTTAACTCATCAGGGACTCCAAAGAAAGAAGCCTTAATACACAGACAGGTGGAAAGAGGTAAGCTTTGGTTATCTGTGCTTATTATTTTGATATTAAGTAATAACTATTTGGCAAGGAAAGGAAAAAAAATGATTTAGCATTTAACTTCTTCAATTTTATTTTTAAACATGTTGCATCATCATTTATGCAGAATCTATTGCGGCTCATCCAAGCAACACATGGTTAACAAGGGTGTGGAGGCAATGCTCACACCAGGGATGGGAAAGCTAATTTGTGGAACCATTAAACCGCCGGGTGGGAAGCTGCAAGGCAATACAAGTGCTGACAAGCTTCCTGTGCAACTTCATGCTGCCGAATCAGTGTGCTGATAACCTCAACAAAGAAACACGTGAGATTAAGCCATTCCGGAAATGATAACATATCCAAGTATGGCAATGAAAATGAATCAAATCCTGAACCATCAGGTTCAGTGACATTGGGAAAGCACAACGTGGTCGAAAAAGAGAAAACCAGCTGCATCCCAGGTCTATATCTCCATCCTTACGTCTCTTCCTATGTCCTCTTTTCTTTCTTCCTCCCCTCTTTTCCTCCCGTTTTTCTGGCTTCTTCCTTTCTCGTCCTCTCCTCGCTTATGGCTCCGATCTATTCTTCCATATCCTCCCGTGTGCGTCGCCTTTTCTCCTTTCTCACTGCCGTTGTCATTTTCCCTATCCTTCCCATCCTCGTCGTTTTGATATTTCTTTAGTCCCCTTTCCCTTATAGTCTTCTTCCCCTTCTCCACTTATTGTTCTTCTGTCCGCAGCTTTATTTCTCCTTTTGCTTCTTCTCCCAATATCCCTAAATATTCAGCACAGTATGTCATTATGCCAAATAATAAATGTGGAAAGAAAGATTTAGGCCATTTGGTCTCGGTAATTGCTTCCAATTCACCCAGTGAGATTTTTTTCCCTTGGGACAAACAGAACTGAACTTGATGTTATTTTTTCCTCTTCATATATTGGTTTTACATTTGTAATTCACCAGTGGTTTGCAGGGACGGCTATGCGCCCTGCACATGATACCCTCATGCCTACTTGAGAGTCAAGTTCAAGTAAGTTTCATTAACCTCATGATCTCTATTATTGTTATATGCTTTTTTGTTTGTTCCTGCCCATTTTGGGTTTGGAAATGAAATCACACAGTTCAATGTCAGGTTTCCCAGCACCAAGGTCTTTCAGTCTTGGTGGAAGTTAATAGACACAGATCATATCTTATAAACGACTAGATTTTAAGTCTGCACCATGTCCAGGGGTATTCTTGTCTCAGATATTTAATAGTTCACACTGACTTGATTAACATGTCTATAACATGCTTGCTCATTTAACAAGGTTTCTATCAATTCTCATACCTTAAATTGCTGACTCTGGTCTCACAAAAAAAAGGAAAAAAAATTTTTACGTTCCCTTTTGTTAATTGCAATAACTGATAGTATTTGGGAAATTTTTGGTTTTGACACAGATGCAACATATTTTCAGAAGAAGCTAAAAGAAACCTTTTATCCATTTTTAATTGTTGCATACAACACATACCGCCTCTGTCTGTGTTTTTATTGCCAATTTTTTTGTGGGAGAGTCACTATTTACCCAATATGGGGGACCCAAAATTATAAAAATACCCTACATAAACGGACTTTAGAAACAAACCCAAAGCCCATTACAACATACAAAAAAACTTTTAACTTCTTATAAATTACAAAAACTGCGATCAATTTCTTAAAACAGCCCAACCCCAAAATCTCATAAAAATACCCAAAGCACTCAATAGGGCATCAAAGTAATTTAATAATCATATAAATTTCAATAAGGCCAGCTATCATTTTTGGGTTGTTTATTAGGAATTCATTGGTAGGGTTCATTTATAATATAGTGTGAAATGGGTATATCACTAAATATTCTTTTTTTTTTAATGGGAGCAGTGTTCTTTCATTCTTCTTAGTAAGCCATTCAATACTGAAAATGAAAAAATGGTGCTACATTCCTTATGTTTTCATTAAAAGTTAATTGTAGATTGCAGAGGTTGTGCTACATTAAGTTCATGGGTAAAATAGAAGTTTGTTCTTTTTCTGTAGGTCAGTGTATGTGCATGGTGCGTTTTCGCTTGCATATTGTTGCCTTGCATTTATTCAAATGAGACATGTCAAGTGCTGATAACTTTTAAATGATCTCTTAAAATTGTCTGGCAATGAAATGCTTAGTGTAATTACTAAATTTAGCTTTCTGGAGAAGCACAGACATTAATTGATTTTGTTTTTCCAAATTCCAAAGGGATGGCAATTTACATGTTTCTTTCATAAAAAGTATCTGGTAAAAAAGCTGGAGCTTACTAGCGAGGATGACGGTAAATCATCTAGTCCCTTTTATATATATCAATTCTTTCCCATTCATTTATTCCATTGTACCCATCAATATGCTTGTAGTTGCCGGACTTGAAATAAATCATTTGATGCCTTAATACAACAGGTGCGAGATCTCATTGCTAGGTAAGCCGGTAATCCTACATTGCAGCTGCAGAAACTTGGTGGGACTTGTGGTTACGGACAACACCAGGCAATCACAAATAATACAGACCTCCCCAGGAAAGCTCACAAAGGAATATGTGATGGCCCTCATGTACGGTACGAAAAAATGCAACTCCGGCTAGTAGACCTGTTTTGGCTGTCCTTTAGTCGCAATTCACGTTAAAAGGGGACGCAGTCGAGGGCAGTTCAGCTACCTTAACTGTTTGTTCTCCAGCATGCAGTGCCAACTGAACATTTCAGTCGAGCAGTCTCAGCTACCTTTCACTGTTTGTTCTCAGCATGCATCTGCACTGAACATTCATTTGTTTTCTTTCATCCCGCACGCATTATATGCTATTACTGACTTGCATGCGGTGATGTCCGGTACTTCATAGTTCAACTCTAGCCAGGTTTCTACGTTTGTTAGAATTTCTAAAGGCAAAAACCACAGATTTGGAAAAGAGAGCTAGTTTAAGTTATAAAATATAACAAAATGAAACACAAAACCAATAAATCTTGGAGCTTTTCAGTTTTGTTACTCCGATTAAATATAAAACATTGGTTTTTAAATTCTTTCTGACAATTTCAAAAATCAAAAGAATGGATGACATTCTCTCAACCCTTTTAATTGGAACCTCAATTCTACTTTGAATCAGTGCCATAATGAGATGTGGGGCATGCGAAGGAAACGTGAATTTTCCAGAATGTTACGATTGGGCAAGCCTTCACCCATGGGACAGAAACTGATAAGTGGCCATTTGCCTTCAGTATCTGACGGCTCACAAATCACTGAGAAAATGAATTATTAGCAATGGCATGCATGATTACTACAAAAAAACTGCAGTGTTTACAAATTTGCAAGGTTCCAATGTATTCAAAATGGCATGAACTGACACAGTGACCCATTTCTTACCCATTCCCCGTTTGCCCCCTCCACATTTACCATGAGAAAAAAGGTATATACAAGTTTCTCGGTAAAGCCCCTAAAAACATTATTTGAAACAAGAAGAAAAAGCGGAACAACAATTACAATGGAGCTTGGAGCGAAGTGGATGTGTGGTTAGAGGCCCATACCCCGGGAGGCTGTAATTAGGTACTGACTGAAGAACGAAGAAATGATACTGTCTGCAATGTAAACAAGCAAAAAAGCATTAACCAATCGCCAATCATGGAAATCAATCCTTGAAATAGTCTCTTACTTTCAACCTAAAAAATAAAAAAAAGAAGATAACAAATCTTATAATCCACGCTCGAGACGCTTGTATTTCTAGGGTCATCTAAAAAAATCAACATTAACAGTCGGCAGGAATCATCTAATGGGATCAGTTAGAAAAAATTTCGCCTGATAGATAAGATCAAATCAGGAAACAACCATACTGATGCATGGAGGAAAACAACTTTTTTTCTTCTCCAATAAAGATGGCAGGAGGAGCTAACAACTATTTGACATGGATGTCGGAAACAAATCACCATGTGGTAATCACTAGTATCATGCTCACCAAATGATTTAAGTTCAGAAACATTCCAGGGCAGTTGTGTATGCACCAATATATATAAGAAGTCATATGCAAAAGGACAACTCAGCTAAATCCAAATCCTGACCAAGCCGATAGAGAATTTTGAATAATTCTATTCTAACAAAGAAAGGATTCATGTCACTGTCCCATGTATGTGCTCATATTACATAACGCATATGGAATAGACAAAATCATTTTCTCAACGTGCAGTGGTACGGACAACGTTTCTCTCTTGACAATGGCCAGACACGCTAAAGAGAAGAAAATATACAAGATCCATTTCATGAGAGAGAAAGAAACTCTAATTCCCCAAACTCAAAGTTGCGAAAGGATTTCAAAGAAAAAACCCATATTGTAGAAAAGGCATCAGATTTTCAAAACATCTGCTAGTTCTACATATGGACATCAGTATCGTTGTACAAGACATTATAGGAAGCATGTCCATTTCTTTCTTTTTAGGAGACTGTTAATTTATACCAGAGAAGAGATTGCTGAACAATCCAACTGAAAAGGACAAGCCAAACCATACTATATGGCACTGCAGCAATATGGTCAAGAAAGTGATTGCCCAACCATACTAACGTTTCATTACAACCATCTTGGAAAACTACATTATATTTGTTCATGGAAACCAATGCACAGGAATAGATATCCAACTACACATGAGAGCAAAAAAAGAATGATCATGTTCATAGAAGTAATTTTATGCTTCTTCTTTTGGAACTCAGAACTGAAAGGGCAATAGGAATAATGCAATTTTTCATCAGTCAGGTACGGCACGATCTCAAATTTCAACTAGAGTTACTAGAACTAACAGGTATAACCAAGTAATAGTAATAGCACAAACAAGTGGTATGAGTTTGCTATTGCACCACCAAAAATGTTTACATGTTATATAGAGAACTCAGCGGTATGTCGCAAACTGAAGATTTGAACTACGACATGAAAAAAGAGTTATATATGGTAGTTGGCGTAAATACATAATCTGAAATAGGTTAAGTTCTGCCTCAAAAGATTTTTTTTCTTTTTGTCGTCCAGAAAAGATTTGATAGAACGTAGATCATTGTTTGTCAATATTCAAAATAAAATCGTCTATAATGTGTATATATTCAGCTTAAACAAACAAAGCTCCGACTGTTGGACACAACAAAAAAACTATCAAGGACGGGCAGTATGATTACTGTGAGACCCACAACAATCTACATATTCTCTACATGATTA
>VIGQ01000618.1:0-17500 GCA_009663005.1 Actinidia chinensis | reverse complement strand
ATTTTGAAGATGATTGAAAAAATTGCATGATCCATTTTGCCTATGCAATGAGGTGCTAAATTGAACATGACAATTCTGTCCATGTATGTATAGGAGGATTATGTAAATGTAGACTCTTAATATACTTATTGGAAAATTACAAAAAGCCCCAAGTTTGACCAACTAAGTGCCAAATTCAACCTGCATTTTTAAATTAGAAACAATTAAACCCTAGACATCTTAACCTAACCCATCACATACTAACTATCGTCAACCTTCCTCTGTGTAATTTGACGACATCTAACTAGATTGTGGCAAAAATCTCAAAGTATAAGACCGTGTGCTTTCTAGGGCTTGTATTACTGAGGTTTCAAAAGCCTTAGAATTTCTTTTTATCTTTGCTTGAAATTCAACATGTGCTTCGCGCTATTTCTATCACTCTCTCTAGTTTTTTTCTTGAAAATATACCCCAATTGCAAGGATCATGACTTTTAAAAGGCCTCTAGTTCGTGCGACATCCTTTCTCCATCTGTTTTGGCAGGAACTAGTCAGTGCTATCAAATTACATAATTTAAAAAGTTTAGGGATTAATTTGTTCAAATTAAAATATAAGGTTTAATTAATCGTTATCTAAAATATAAGGATTAATTTGTAATTGTCCCTTTGTTTTTTATTACAAACAAAAATATATACAAATTCTACTATAAATTCATCCACAAATCCAAGATGTCGAAGTTCGAAACACATGAAGTCATGGTGGTGAAAAGTGAGATTCCTGCACGCCATTACTATTTGTTGAGGCAGAGAATGCACACACGTGGCAGTCTACATGGTGTTTTACAACTTCCCACCCCTTAACTATAGAGTCAACATTTATAAACTACCTTAACTAATCAGACTTTTGATTTTGATTATTTGAAGCCAAAATTGCAGATATTAAGAGAGATTAAGAGAGAATGTTGGATGTTACGGTTGTTTTTTTTTCGAATTGTTGAGAATCTAGGGGTGGTGAATTTATTAATTGGTTTGTTGGGCCACATAAAGACAACAACAGGTGTGGAGGGAGAATCTTTCATTTTCGAAGGGAATTTAAGTCTTCTTAGTGTTCCTAGGATTTTTCTTTTTAGGTCAAAAAGGTAAAATGATCATTCTCCCGTTATTAACGGAACGGTGCCCAACCCTTTAGATTTAATTGAAGTTGAAATGTATTTTAATGTTAAGTTTCATAGTTAAGGGGGCTTGAGAGAGTGATTTAAATGTATACCCTTATCAAAATGGTCAAGTTAGGAAAGATTAAATAAAGCCACTTCCAAAACAAATGAATAAAATAAAGAAGAAAAACTAAAACCCATTGCAAATTCCATGTTGATGGATGGGCTAGTGTATTATGATTAGAGCCCTGAATCTAGGTAGAAGTGGTGCACATGAAGAATGATTGAAAGACGAAAGTCACTGTTAATAGACCAATTTGGAAGAATCTTAATGAAAGAGTCAATCCAATAGGTTGAAAAATAGAAGAGGGGAAATATTGTCTCTCTTAACTAGTTGATCTCCCTAATGAAATTTCCCCCCCATGTGGGGTGGCACAGTATCCAAGTCATCATGCGACCTCAAGAATAAAATGTAAATTTCTACTGTGCTAGAAGTTGAATAAATTTATGGTTTCGGATTATTTTTTTGTTTTATATTTATTTATATTTTTTCATCTGTTTATTTTTTTACCTATAGACTTCTATTCCCATTTTATTGAAGTGACAAACCCACGTAGAGAATTTTAGTTGATCGAAGAGCGAGATATGTTCACAAAGTAATATAAGCACGCTTAAAAATGTATAAAATTATTTTCTAATGTAGTAAATGTTTGATGGCAAGACCATTTGGTTTAGTAGTCGGTGTTTGGGTAACAGTATGTAGGTTTGTGAGATGCGGATTCAAATTCAGTAGATGGGTTGTTAATATTTATATAAGGTGGGTTTGGGGGATTTGGCGTTGAAATATAATTTTTATCGCTTCAAAATAAAATACCATTTTATATTTTTTAAGCATGCCCCAAAATATTATTGTTGGATAAACATACACGTGGTTGAGACAAAAAATAAGTCGGCGAAAGTCACTATTCTTAATATATCTGTTTTAGAGGAAGTTTCTCAATGCCGTTATCTATTGCAAACGTCGTGTCCAACAAAGGGTCAGAAATCACAAAGACTAGGGAACTACAAAAAGTTCATTGCTATCTAACCACTCCTAAGCTGCGACTCTTCAATGCGAGAAGCCACGGTGGTTGGCGGGGGGGGTGCTAAGGTCAACCGTTTCGTTTTGACTGAAAATGACTCCATCGAGAATCTGATCTGAAATTGGCACTAAGAGCCTAAATTGTGAGATCTTTGGTTTTAAGTTTGGAAACAACAATGGTTAAATTACATTTTTTTTACACACTTCCAATATCATCCAAATCTCACTTTGTACTCTCTATTGCTAATTGGATCAGTCAAACCCTATCTACACTTTTGATCAGTATCAATGTAGTCCTTTTGTCCTTCTTCTGTTCAATTAAGCGGCGTATAAAGAGGTTATATACCTCATGGAGATTAGGTGACATTCACGTTGATACTTGATTAAAGTGCAAGGGTTTTTTAATGGTAAACAACAATTGAAATATAGAGTGCAAAATGAGATTTTTGACAAAAGCGCAGCAGATAGAGCAATATTAGTTTACCCTAACTAAAAATAGTTACTGGTTTCAAAAATTGTTTAATTGGGCAAATTATGTTCTTCTCAATCCCAGTTTGTTGACAAATTAAAACATCCCAAACATAGTGTTAGTGTTTCAAATTATGCATTACATGCAATTAGCCAACAACACACAGCCAATAGGGCCTTACTCTTGGACCATGGGAACTGTAGTGGGCTTAAGTCAATTATTGGCGCTAAATAGTTGTCCAACTAGAAACATAGCCAAGCACAATATATATAAATATATATAATATAATAGCCATCACATGGATTGAGGTTTGCCTTTATTCTAAAATCTTCACGTTGAAATCTTTTAGATACTATTAATTTTTAGTTGGAGTAAATTCACGCCAAAGCTTTGTCTTGATTTTAACTGACCCTCATGCCATAGAGAGATGATGAGAGATTGGTGTCTCCTTGTATTATAAAAAAAAAAAAAAAACTAAAATCATATCCCAAAAAACTGAAAAAAAAAAGTAACTAGAATCTATTCTCAACAATTCTGGAGGAATATTCTTGGTACATGTGATGGCTACACATCGAGCGTGCCAAATGATCCATTTTCCATTGACTATGTCTCTGGTGCACATTTAGATATCATTAGGGGTAAGGAAAAAAAATCTAATTGGGGCTCCATACCTTTTTATAGTATAAATTTATTTTATTTAGTTTTTTCTTTTTGAGATGTAAATTCAAGTAAGTTTGGTCTATTCAAGTGGTGGTAAAATTGAAGTTTTCTATTAGAAAGATTTCAAACATCTTAATTGTTGAGTACATTAACAGTTTTAAGGATTTAGCTGTAAAATGCGCTTGTATTTTTCATTTATTTTTGGTTGTCCAACTAAATTTTTAATTTCAAAACAGCCTAAATAATCCGCGAGGTCATTTTGATGTTGATAGGTTTGTAAACTAACTAGCCTTCATTTGAGTTAATTAGAATATTAAATGCTTGTGACCAAATTTGTTATTATTGATCAAATTTGTTACAGATTGTAGATTGATATATCCTTGACATAACTTTTACTATGATACTATCCAAGTTGTATATGGGAAGGCCTTGATTTTAAGTAATTAAACTCGCCAGCCCTAGAATGAGTAGTTTTTTTTTTTGAAATAGTTTATGGTATTTTGGACTGGATTTGTGGGACTAAAAAAGAAAGGAAAAATTAAAAGAATTTGGTGTCTGTGGGTTGTTAAGGAGCAAAATAAAGAGAGAGAAAAAAGAAAAACTATTAACGTTTTATAATTTTTTTTTTACAGTTTGTGCTATGTAGAGTATTTGTACAGTTTTTTAATTCTGTTTAATGGGTCAATAATAACTCAAAAAAGCTATAAAAACAGAGTTTTGAGAATGAACATTTTGATACTTTAACTTTTACTTTCGAGTAAAGTTAAATTAGTTTTTAAGATGAGTTTAGTTTTAAGTACAATAAAAAACCACTTTATCTACAAATTGATGGGCCTCGAAGTGAAGTGTTGGGCGTAGTCCATTAGATACATCTCCGTCTTAAGGAGATTGGGCCTGTACAAAACATCCATGTGGATGGTGTACTGAAAATTGTTGAATTTATCACTTCTTTTATTGAAAAATATGATTTTACAAAGCATTTGAGAACATTCTCCGACGCCTCAGAATTCATACTGAAAAAGACTTTGTTAAAAAGATTTTGCAAAAAGAAAGGACTACAGATATAAGTTCTGAAAAGAGGACTGTTCTGTAATTGGAGTTTGAATTTGGGTGTTTTTGGGACATTGGGTTAGGTGAAGAGAAATCATTAGGGAAGATCCTGTATTTTTGGGGCACAAATGGGCCATTAAAATGGGCCCTCAATAGAAGAAAATCAAAGTGTAAAATTAAGTTGGACCTCAATTTTATATAGTTAGTTGGAACTCTTGAATGAATGTTAATTCCTAGGGATAATAACAGATAATTAAAATTTCGGGGACCAATTTTTTAGTTAAATTTGGGACCCAAATCCACTCTTTGGGACTTCTCCTCAGGTTAACATTTGGGACCCAAATCCACCTTTTGCCATACGGATAGCAAATATATTTTTGGAAAAGACTTCGTTTCTTGGGGAGCAGAAAGTTTGTTCTGAACCTTATCGGGTCATACTGCCCAGTCCCCAGGGAGCTGGCATGACGATAAATCAAGTCTAAGCGGCCCACAGATGGGGTGCCCAGTGCATAGTGGCCCACAAGGAGCCACCCAATTAAGTGTAACTCCCACACTGCGGGCGCGCCATGACTCGAACTTGCGCTCTTATACAATCTACATCTGTGATCAACTAAGCTACGCCCTGGGGACAAAGACTTCGTTTCGACAAGTTTGTTATGTAATATTTCAACTTTTATGATAAATGGTTTGATCAGTCAAGGTACGTGAAGGTGGCCCGAATATCTATTATCACAAAAGAAACTTTAAAGTAATTTAACTTTCCGTTAGAAGCCTATTTCATAGCTGCATCTCCCAAAAGTTTGCACACTTGTGTTTGGGCTGTTCAAATCTCTGATTCACCCTCTAACCCGACCGACCAAAATCCGAAGCACACCCTACCAAACCTGCTCACTCTACGGTTGAATTTTAACTAACTCGCCAACATTCGGTTCAGTGTACAAACAATTCAATCGACAACTCGATAATATTATACTAAAATTCATCATTTCAACCCAACTCGACTAAACCCCCGACCATATATTGGATCGGATTGGGTCCAAAATCTCCACCCGACCAATTCGGTTCAGGGGGGGGTTGTCGGATGCTCCAAATCCGATCCGATCCGACTCGTGAACATCTCTACTTGTAATGCATAAAAATGTACGTTTAAGTGGCCAATAAGGTACAAATCGAGCCCGCCGAAGCTTGGCCTGAAAGTTGAAATTTGAAAAAGGGAAAAACAAAAAACAAACCCACGGCCAAATTAGAAAAAAATGTAGAACATTCGGGCCCAAAGTAAAACCTAAGGCTAAAACCTAGGTTCGAACTTTAATCAGACCAGATACTCTATGCAGTGGGTAGGCCTGGTCATGGGAGTTTGACAAATGGCCGCCCAATCCGAGGCCCCTATTTTGGCGGGAGCCCGGGATGGATCTTGTGTAAAAAACAACGTGTATCAAACTCAAATTCCAAAATCAAATTAAGGCCCGAACCTAAACCCAACCCAAGCCCCGATTCCGAATACTCTAAAGGGTGTCGGAGGCTGTTGTGGTAATTTGACAAATGGTGGTAGCCCAATGAGCTTGAGTCGGTCTTTCTCAAAAGGAAAAAACACCCAAAAACTCATTGGTCGCCCTGATTCTCTTAATGCTTGTCCCAACATAAAAAAATCACCAGGATAATTTCACTGGCCTCTTTAGTTTTTTAACAAATATAACCATTTTTCTTGTGTTTTAAAATAAGACTGGCTATCCTTAGTAAGCTCATAAGCAAACCAATAAAATTCATATAAAATATCTCATACATAGTCATTTTAACTTACTTTCCAAATTATTATTATTATTTATTAATTCATTAAAGTTCAACTTAAATAGGGTTGTGCATCATCCACTCAAATAAGAGGTGTGTATCGTCTCTTAATTTATATAGATAGGTTGAATATGTGATCTATGATAGTTTTTCAGTTTCTTAGGAAAACTTCATATATTTCTCTCCCAGAAGCTTGCACGCTTGATATTGATTAAAAATCATATTTAAGGGTTAAGCATATGGGGCTATCACCAATTTTTATTAACTCTTAAGTTAACATGTTATGTCCCATATATCCCAAGATACAAGTTCGAAAATCTTCACCTTCCACGGAAACTATCACAATATTTTTATTTTAATCTTTAAATAATTGATAGCAGGTGATTCATCAAGCTCAATTAGTTTACCCATTGCTATTCTATACCTAACCCTAACCCTAACCCTAACCCTAACTTCTTTGCACCATTGTCACCCACCATCCACTTCCCAAACCCAAACCTACCACTGCCAAATCAAGACCAAAACTATAGAGACACCCTAAAACCTCACCACCACCACCAACCATAGCCACCACCACCACCACCACCAAAACGCACCATCGCCGCCACCACTTAACCATAGAGAGAGAGAGAATCGACAGAGAGAAGAGAGAGAGATAGAAGAGATTGACATAGAAGGGGAGAGAAGAGTGAGAGCCAGACCCACCTATTCACCCACCGCCAGCGACGGTGACACGAGAAACGTTACGGCACTGATAACGAATACTACGCAGTCCCGATCTCTCTTCTCTGGCATGGAACAGGGCAATTTGGGGGTGTGGGGGTTGTAATCGGAGGCGGGATCAAGATCGGAGGCTGAGTGCTCTCAAAAAAAAAAAAAATACTCTCTAGGTTTGGGTTGATGGGTTTGACGTTTAGGCCCGCTTTTAGGGATGGGGATTTGGTTTGGGCGTTGAGTCCGTTGACTGCTGGGTTTGTGGGTTATTGGGTTTTTGTGCAACTTTTGCGGTGCCTATGTGGACCGAACAGGGTTCTATTTGTTTAACTTTTGGTAGCCGGGGTTTATTAATTGGGGCTGATTGGCAAATGAATCAAAAACTAAGGGCTAATGTGGAAAAATTTTAGTTCAAGAGCCAAAGTGAGAAATGGTCAAATACTTTAAAGGGTGTAAGTATAGTTAACCTAAACTAGAAAGTATTGTTGTAGATAATTTGGTAGCATTTGGCTCCATACTTTACTAACTTCTAATTTAATGCATTCTTATTTATCTAAATTAATAAAAAAATTCTCTATTTATTTATACTCAAGAAAAAAATTTAAATTTTCTTAAAATTGTTTTGAAATAATTTAACGGTAACGCTACAATCACCACAATGTTTATTGTATATTTACCAGCACATACCAAACAACGTAATTTTGGTACTAAAACACAAAAACGACGTCGTTCAACTAAAAGTCACGTTTGTTTAAAAAAATTAAAATGACGTCGTTTTTGTATTTTAACACCCCGTCGTTTTGCTGCATGCGGTAACAATAAATATTGCGTACACATTCACTTTTAGGTGTGTACAAGATACACCCATTTTTGCCCTCTCACAAAACAAGTGGAACCCGCCCTAATTAGAGTTTTCACGTTTTTTTAAAAATCCTAATTAAGAAGGGTCCCATTTATTTTATGAGAGGACAAAATGGGTGTGTGTCACACCCACTTTGAGTGTGTACCAATCATTATTCGACAAACATACTAAAAAAAAACAACTCATTTTAAATTAGAGATAAACAAGGTCTTCAACAATGTGAAGTCTAGATAGGGAGATTGTTTGGCCTTCGCAGTGAGTTTGCACTCCTGTTATGAGAACTAGGAATGTGTTGAATGCTATGCCCTAACCCATCAAATCGCCGCTGCAACAAGTGCCACCTCCACCTTCCACCTCCACCTCATTTGGAGAGACGAAGGGGAGGCAAGAACCCTAAATTACCACCAAAGTCCAATCAAAGCAACGCCGCCAATCACCCCGCCAGCATTGAACCCATAACCACCGCCAGGCGCCGACAAGTCGATTGTTTTATTACTCTGGTAAATAAATAACGGATTGTTGCGGTTTAGAGGTGAGAAGAAGAATGAGCCAGAGAGAGAGAGAAGAGAAGCAGGGGTGATGATTGGTTTTGTCTGGGCGGTTGGATGGGTTCGGTTTGGATTAGGGCACCTAATAATTAGCTCAACTTCGAGATAAATTCTATCTTTTCACGATCAAAATTTAAACTCTTCTGAATTAAAAGTTTTGAACAAATTCCATTTTTTATTTTTGGCATATTTTCGAGTTTTTTTGGCTGAATTTTGTCCCTATAATAGGTTAATACCATTCGTATTGTTTTTTTTTACAGAGTATTTGCATTTTGGCAATGCAAATTTTTTTTTATCTGTCTTAAGATTATGTTAAGAGGTTTGCAATTGTCTTTTACGGTCTTAGAAAAATTGTGTTAGAATTTGCACAACTTCTTTGTTAGCTAGATACACCGTACAAAAAGCTGAAAATAACTATTTTTAGAATTTAATTTGAGTTTTTTTTAACTTCTGATTTTAAATAGTCGTTTTAATATAAGGTCAATTTCCCAAACACACTCCAAATAGGCAACTAACACGCAGAACCCAACTGTTTAGCCTATGAACCAAACCAGGTTCTGGTCTGTTTCCGCTAGGCAACTAAACCAGAACCCACTGTTGCCTATGAAACCAAACCAGATTCGGTCTGCTTCCACATCTAAAAAAGCAAAATATAATCCAACATTCAAATACATCCACAGTTAACATATCTCTAAAGGGCAAAATAACTTTTCATCCAAGATGTAAAACACCATAAAATGCATGTTAAAAATACCATTAACAGCGAAGTTCAAAATATTAAAGTAGTAACTTTTGGATTTTGGGATTTCATGACCAAAACGGGTTCGGAAGTGTTTCAAATTAAAAAAAATCAATTAATCGGTTCAGTTCGATTCAACTGTGGTCCTGAAAAAAAAATGAACGCAGCAATATCCTTTTATCGATCTTTTGGGGAAATCAAACCAGACCGCCTTTAATCTGTAGACCCCCACGGGGGGGGGACCAAAAACAACCTTCTCTGGGTTGTCCCGTTGCCTCTAGCTAGTGTTGTCATGTCCATCATTTTTCACATCAATGGTACAATCCAAGTCTATAGAAACATTGGAAATTATACTTCTTATGCACAGCACACGTTGTGGTCACAGTTCTCTATGATTGATGGTTTTTTAAACCAGTTCTCTTGTAACTGCAGCACTAATATTAAGGATGATAAGAGTTAGACACTACTACTATCACCCAAATCCACTAAACCTTTTCCTGTTGCATTGAACTTGGTCGCTTCTTTGTATAGAAAGAATGGGGAAAGTACTGATTGCTATTCAATCCTTTTCTATTTCCTTGCAATATCATCTTGCCTTCTCATCCAATCTTTCCTCTTCTTTTTCTCCTCCTCCTCACAATTTGTGTCCTCATGACATGAAGATTTGCATTGCTGGCAATGTTAAGCATACGCTTTGCTATAAACATTCTGCTTCTTCGCGGTGGATGATGCGGTTCTCCTTCAGATCCAAAGACAATGTCATGGTAACGAGAGTGCAACTGATTGTTTCAGTGGGATGGGGTGACATGTGCTGATTTGACCGTCCCGGATCGCGTGACCTCAGTGTGTGGCCACTTCTTGGCACCTTGGATGCAAATAGCAGCCTTTTCCGACTTTCTCATCTCCAGCGGCTCATCTCGGCCTACATCACTTCAATTATCTCTCAGATTCCATATGCATTTGGGGGGGGGGGGGGGAAGGCTTTGTAATTTGCGGCATCTCACCTGTCTTATTTCTAGTTTTTTCGGGCCCAATCCCATCAAACTCTCTTTCTTATCCAAATATTTCTCTCGATCTCTCTTCTTTTAGAGATATTATACTGAACTCCACATTTCAGAATCTCCTGAAAAAACTGACCCAGTGCAAGAACTTGTCCTTAATGGTGTAATATATCTTCATTTTACCCATTCTTGACAAATTTTGTCTTCTTTAACGAATCTTGACCTGGATGGACAAGATTGCCGGTAACATACCTAATAACATTTTCCACCTTCCGAAGTGGCAAAGGCTCACTTGAGGATAACGGTGCTAAGAGGGTAAGTTTACAAAAGGTAATTGGAGTATTTCGTTCCCTTATTACGTAGATCTCTCCCATATGAGTTTATCTGGAGATCTACTCTTCAGTTGCTAGCTCAGTCTTTGATCACTGATCTCTCTTTACAGTTATCCGGAGATTACCTCGATTCTATTGCTATCTAAAGTCTTTGAATTACTTGAATTTCTCTTCTATAACGAGTTTATCTGGAGAACTACGTCATTCAATTGCTATCTCAAGTCGTTTATACGTGAATTTCTCTCTACGAGTTTTCCGGGAACTACCTCCATTCCAATTGGCTAATCTCGGTCTTTGAAGTCTTAGACCTCAGAATTGCAGATGTTTCCAGGGTCCATTCCAAAATGGACTTGGGAACTCAACGCTAATCAATTATTTAGTTTTGTCCCGCGTAATGCATTACGGGTCCCTATCCCCCCCTGCCATAGGTGAACTCCAAAACCTTAATAATATCTTCTTATTAATATCTGTAACAAACTTATGACATCCATCAGGGTTTTAAATCTCATCATTGTTATTCTTGGACCTAAGTGGTAATCAATTTACTGGCCAAATTATGAGTTCCAGCATAAATCCACATTGAGGTCATCGACTTGAGTAGAAATAACTTCATGGCCCATCCCCTCTGTTCAAACTATCTACTTGTTTAGAACTATGTCTTCATAAATAATCTGAGCGGTGTTGTTGAATTAATTTTCTCAAAACCTCAAATTTTTGCATGGAGTGACCTATCCTATACCATCTATCGTACAGCTCAGAAAGCATATCAACATACCTTTTTCTAAATATTATGTCATTCTTGAATGTCATCTTGCAGGATTGACGAGTTTCCCTAGATTCTTAAGAAACCTTGGTGATCTCGTCATAGCTAGATCTTTCCACCAACACATTCATGGGCTGGGCCAATTGGTCACAGGGAGCTTCGTTGACGTATTTAAATCTTCCCATAACTTCTATCTAGTATGACGGCTTCCTTTGGCAGAGCTCTACGTTCTTGTCTTCCTTCCAACTTGCTTCAAGACCTCTCCAATTCCACCGCCCTCTACTGGGTACTTTGTTCATCTCACAAAAGTAACTCAGTTGAGAGATCCTTCATCACTTTGCAATGCGAAGTCCCTTGAATTCTTGATTTTCTCACTAACAACTTCAGTATGCGATTCCGCCATGTTTGGGAACTTCAGCCAATCTCTTTCAATCTTAGATCTGAAGTCGAATGCCCTTTCCTGGGGCCATCCCCTGACATTTGGGGAAAGTACTGCAACTTGCAAATCTGATTTGTGGAAAATCAATTGGGGAAGGAACCATGCCACCATCCTTGTCTAATTGCAAATTCTTAGAGCTTCTAAACTCGAAACAACAAGATCGATGACCATTTCCATACTGGTTGGGAACTCTTCCGATTTGCAAGTTTCTTGTCTTGCGTTCGAACGTTCACTGTTCCATAGTCAGTTCCAGGGGAAAATTCCCCTCCCAAGCGTCGAATTGTTGCCTCTCCCACAATAATTTCATTGGCCATTTGCCAGGGAGATATTTTAAAAATTTCAATCTATGAAGAATAAAACCATGCAATGAGAAGTAATATGGGGCGGAATATTATCAGATTCTGTTGCAGTCACATGAAGGGCATACAATTGTATGTTGAGTATTTTGACTGTTTCACAACAATCGACTTGTCCTCCAACACATTTCAGCGAGAGATTCCGATTTTATCGGAGAACTTATTGCTCTCAATTTTCTTAATTTGTTACGACACCCCTTCCAAAAATAATATTCACTTACTGGTCGTATTCCCTCACATTTTTGGACCTGGCATGCTTGCATCCAGACCTCTCTCAAACCAACTCTGGGAAAATTCCTAACAAATTAACTAGTTTGACATTCTTGAAGTCCTCAACCGTTCAGGACCATCCTCGTGGACCCATAACCCAAAATCAAACATTTGCACACTTTAGAATGGTGCGTATTCTGGGACTCAGGATATGGGTTTCGTGTCGAAGGAAATGTGAAAATCCGGCACATACTGGTCAGGGTAGGATGCCACAAGAAGAGATTCAGATTTTGCAGTGGGATTTCACTTGGAAAGTGGTGGGAGTGGTAATGGATGTGGATGGCATTGTTTTTTTTTTTTTTTTGGGTTTTTTTTGTTTTTTGTTTGTGTTTTGGGGGTTTACGGGGAATTGTTCTTGGATATTGCATGTTCTTGCTGGAAAGACCCAGTTAGTTGTGACGTATTTTTTTGAAAACGAAGTGCGTGAGACGGCGAAAAGATGGAGAGGAACTCATTACAGACGAGTTGCAGAAGATTTAGAATTATTGATGGAGTTTTCAGGTATCTAGATTGATATCTCCCTCTCAATATCAATGCTGCTAGGAGCTTTGGCTTTATTGCAGGTTCTTGATTATGAGCCATGCCTATCCCAAACAAGTGTCAATTAAATTTTACAATTTTTTTCACGAACCACAATCAAAACAGTTATGAATACTCTGATATTATCTTTGTGAGTGACCATTGAAGATTTTCGCAAGTTTCCAAGTCATCATAATTCTGTAATATAGTACCATAGGAACTCTCTTTATGATAGCTACAATTTTGAGCTTTCATGGTTTTTTTTTCCTCTTCCTTTGAATCTTTGTTGCGGTAAAGATTCAGGTTGTATAATCTTTTACTTCCAACCCTCCTTAAGATAAAGACCAAAATGCCCATGGACCAGTTTCCTTACTACCTGTATAAGTTGGACTGTGTTATTTTAATTTGGTAGTGTACCCTTGGTGGGGATTGTTTTGGTTTTTGTTTATTTCTCCTCCTTTTCAGTAATTCAAAATTTTTGTGTTGCTGCTTTCTGTTAATTCGATGCCTTGTGATCTTCTCTTTTGTCTTCGAACGTTTAGTGGAATTAGCTCTTTCATTTTAAACTTGGATGCCAGAAAAGTTTAAGTTTTAAGAAATTTATAGACATTTTTCGTTTTTAGTCCTGATATTTCAGTCCTTCTGTTCAATCATGTTGAAACCACCTATCTGTATTGTTGTAGGGAAGAATCAGAAAGATTTGGTCGGTGTGTCTTCAGAGAACAAAAAAGGGGGGGGGGGGCCGGGGGTGTGGTCGTGGGGGGTGGGGGGGTTATTATGGGTGTTTTTCCTCCTGAATTCTCAGCTTGCCTTGTGGTGGTTTTGTCCAATTGGTTTGATCCGAGCCAAAAACCCACACAATTAGGTGTATCAATGGTCCAAGAGGAGGATTAGTCTCTGTTCCCTTGAAATTCTCCTGTTTTCTATGTTTTCCTTTCTCGCCTTATGGCTCTTTTGTTCTACATTTGTTTCTTTGGGGTTTTTGGTGGTCAGATATGGCTGCTTTAACTATGTTGGCAGATGGCCAATATTCTGGATTTATTGATATAATTGGTCGGAGTGTAGGTTCCGACCGGTTGTGATTTTGAACATTGATTCTATTTTGAACGCTTTATCCTTGTTTTAACTTCTTGTCACAATTTGTATTATCAAGTTAGTAAATTCTTAGGTTTTGATAAAAAAATAGTTTTAGTTATAAGCACAAACCTTCTCTTGATTGACTAATTCACTCCTCCCCCCTCTTTTTTTATGTCTCATGTTGTTTGATTTCCTCTTCCCCATTATCACTTTACTAAGGAAATTGGGAAATTATGCAGCAAATGCTGTATATTAATTGAATTTTATTATATTTTTTCTATAAAATGTCTGGACAGGCTTAGAGCAACTAGTGATCCTTTTCTATTCTCCTTTTGATCGAAATACAGCCTCATGGAAGAATATAATATATTTTTTATGTATATAAGTGCGCCACTATTTTGCCAAGAAGAAACATCTAAATTAGCAGTGATACAAAATAGTAATCATAAGCCCATAATTTTGTGAGTGAAATGTGTCTAATTTATACTTTGGTCCTCCAAAGTATGTTGGGAGCGTCATTTTGATCGGAATACAGCAATTGTGGTCTAATTTATTATATCTTCAATATTTAAAATGTCCGTCTAAGTTGTCCTAAGCTATAGTTGATGACGTTCAATCTACCGTCAAAATTAGGTCGTTGACAAATTTCGCTACACACTAATGGAATGTTCCCAAATTTGAAAATTTATACTTCACACTTTTTTAGATTATTGATTTAGTATAGCACCTCTATTATGTACTAGTTACACAAAAGTTGTGATGATTGCTTCTATTATATCGTTCTTGAGTGCTATTCAGCGGGGCTCGAGCCGTGGTATTACCAGGGGCTCGCTTATGTGGCGCGCCCACATCCTCCATTTGGAGGTGACCCGCCACTTAAAAAAAAAATTGTCCCATCCTCCCTCAAATAAAGTAGGATGTGTGGGCCCGACCACGTAGCGTCGTCTGAACCCAATCAATCTTTCTTCCTCATTGACATCGGAAAATGTTCCTACGTAGTCAAGAAGTTTAGGATTAATTATACTTTTTACCCTTAAAGTTTTTTATCTTCTCCCACTTTGATTCTTAAAAAGTAATATTTTTCTCAATTTCATCTCTAAAGTATAAGATTGCTCTCCATGTAGATCAATTGCAACTTGAAAGCGTCTTATCAGACACCACTGCCATATTGCTATTTCACAGCCACAAGATCATCACCAATACCCTCCGCACACCCTTCATTTAGACAAATTAAGGAGTTAAAATTCATAACCCTCAAATCCAGCATCCGCTTTGTTAGCTGTATTTCATTTTATGCACTGTTCATTCATTGACCCAATTTTTTTCCCTGTTTGAAAAGAGAGATGGAGATGCTGGGTTCTGTTTGTGGTTTAAATTTCTATTAATTTTTTTTAACTGCTTTATGTTTTGAATTTTTTCGGTTTTAGTGTTTTTTTCATTGTTTGATCAAAATTTATTACTTTTCTTGTTTCACTTGACGAAAAGAGTTCGAAAATGTAAAAATAGGACAAAGTTCATTAAGACAGAATAATAACACTTTTGGATTTTTTTTCCGATGAAAATAACTCTTTTCATCTTTAGTGAAGTTTTTTTCAAATTTGATAAAATTTTTACATTTTCAGACTCTTCTCAACAAGTCAAATCGAAAAAGTATAAATTTTGATCAATGTAAAAAAATGTTACTAAACAAGACCTAAAAGAGAGACGAGAGAGATGGTGTCCTATTTAAGGTGTTTTTCTATTTGAATTGTCGGAGGAAATAAAAAAAAATTGTTAGCTAAATTAGGATTTGGCTAAACTAGGGGGCAAAATCAAAGAGGTGTTTGGTGGTTCTCAACTCGGTAGAGTTCTTATTTATTTTTTTAATCTGTAAATAATGAATATATTAAACAAGAGAGTATCTTTCGGAGCATACCTGAGAGACAAACGGGAGGGCACAAAGCCAACAAGAGATACTTAGGGCCCCGTTTGGCCTGGAGGTTGGGAGGGGGAAATTTTTTTTTTTCTCCCAGGGGCTTTGCTAGCGGATAAATGCCCCCGTAGACGTTTATGGCCCCCGGATTATTTAATTGCCCCCGGAGGTGGATAATTTTTTTTTGAGGTGGCCTAGACCCTAACTAAAAGTTATCCGGAGGATAAGGGGGTGTGAGATAAGAAAAAAATTAAAGAAGAAACAAAATGTAATAATTTATATTTATTATATATGTGTACAAATAAAAACACTTTAATATTAAATATTGATTTTTTTTTCATATCGATATTTTCTTCCTTAATCCTCCACCTTATCCACCATTCTAAAAGTATCCAAACAAATTAGAAGTTTATCCCCTCCAAAAATTATCTCCCTCTAAAATTTATCCTCCCTCTACAGGTTAATCTTCCCTCCCATATCCTCGCGAATCCCTCCAGCCAAACGGGCCCTTACAGTTGAAGCTAAAACTAGACCTCTTTCCCGACTTTGGGCCTAGGTCAGACGCTCTCAAGCTACTTATCCGACAAAGTGAGGTTAACAAATATTCCCAACTTCAAAACAAAGAACCAAGCTGCAGGCCACCCAGAATGAGCTTAAACTCAAAACCACTAGATATAACCTGAGGCTGGCTTTGTTGCTTGCCCAGTAAAATATGAACTTGAGGATTAATATCAGACTCTGTAACCCATGAGAACCCGATTCAACATCATCACAGCAGCAACAATATCCTAATAGCACTAGGACTATTTTTATTCTTATTCCTTGGACAATTTAGCAAGCAACAGCCTCAAAATCTCACCCCCAACTAACCCTTTCTTCTTTTTTTCTTTTTGTAATTTTGTTAAGATGCGGAAGATGAAAATGGTTGTTTTGTCTTAGCGCACTTTTTATTAAATACATTTCTCTTTTTGTCTTTATTATACAAAATTACAATAAAACCCTTATAATTGTCATTCCTATACCATTACACTTTATTTGTTCTTATTGGTTGGGTAGTTTAGGCATTTACTTAAAAAAATTATAATAAGAACAAAAAGATAAGTATAATAGTAAAAAATATAATGCAAAAATTATCACCCAAATTAATTTTGAATTATGTTAATGATTTTAAAACACTTTCAAAGAAAGAATATTTTAATTATTTTTAGATAAAATAAAAAAAATATTGAAGTAATTTGAAAAAAATATGACTCCCGTTGAGTTGAAAAATAAGGGAAATGGTAAGCCTTCAGGAAAAAGTTTTTCCATAAAGCTTCCCATACTAAGGTGGATGCCAAAACCTCATTTTTAGTAGTCCCGCCTTCTTTTAGCTTCTGTCTTTATCTTTCATTACTTTTTGAAAAAAAAAACAAAAAAAAACAAACAGAAATAAAAGAAACTCTTAAGCTCTCCAGACTCGTCTCTCTCCTCTCCCCTCTCTCAGCAAATATCGCTGTCACCGATTCTGTCCGTCACCGCCACAACCGCGTCACTACCCTCGCCAGTTGCCCGTCAGGAAGCCTTGTCGAGCTGTTAAGGCCGTGAGACATCAACCAACAAAATCCTAATAACCGAAGGTTTTTTCATTGATTTTTGTTTCCCCCCGGGGGGGAAGCCTAAGCCATTTCTTCTCTCTGTTCTTCACCGATCCGAGCCCGACGAATCTTGCTAGAAAGTGATCTTGATGGGCGGATTTTTGATAGGGGATTGTTTTGAATTATGTTGCTTTTTTTTGGTCTACAGGTTAGGGA